>WAAB01024682.1:96536-139767 GCA_013389865.1 Piaya cayana
TACAGAAAGGGTCATTAGGCATTGGAATATGCTGCCCAGGGAGGTGATTGATTCGCCTTCCCTGGAGGTGTTTAAGGCACGAGTAGACGAGGTCCTGAGGGACATGGTTTAGTGTTTGATGGGAATGGTTGGACTTGATGATCCGATGGGTCTCTTCCAACCTGGTGATTCTATGATTCTATACTGAATCTTGTCATTATCACTGCAATGGTCACCACTGTTGAATGGCCACCCTTTTGAATATCATGTTGATTTTCATAAGGTCTCAGCAAAATAAATGACATTTAGGGCTGAGGTTGCTACAGATTTGTAGTTTCCTCATGCTTGGGGATTTCTGCAGCAGTGTCACTTAGGAGGAATGGTAACACACCACTGCCAGCACAAGACCAATATGCCAATTCAAGCACTAGCGTGAGCTTCAGATGCATCCTGACATACAGCATTTAGCCCTCTCAACACACTCTCCTGGTGCTCCATAAAGCAACCACTGCAGGAGGAGGGTAGATACAGATTTGAAGATCTCAAGAATGCTCCTCAGAAAGGACAAGAATGGAAAACTTTCACCTTTTATTGTCTTTTACTCAGTCCTGTTCACAATAGTGCAGGAGCTGCAATTTATTCCATATCATCTTTCCATATGACTGTATTACTGTTCTTGTCATATGCTGGAGTGGAGGCTTTCAGTAACCTTGTGGCAAGCGGGATTGTTTAGACACACATCATCAGATCCTCTGCATTGCTTTGTTACCTTCTGATCACCTTCACTCTTTTGCAATATCCACTTTACTTTAGAGCTCTATTAGCTGAATTAGGAAAGGCAGACAACACTCATCCCCTTGAGCACAAGGGGACTGAACAAGCTCTCCACAGAGCAACTCGTGAGAGTCATCAATGTTGTGTCTAACAGGATCATAGTGTCAGATTGTGATGTTCAGCACAGGGGAAGAGTTGTTTTTTAAAAGTTTGTAAAGTTAGAGGAAAGTTTAGCTGTGATTCCTTCATTTTTTATGCTCAAGAGTACTGGGGTTAATTGCAACATTTGGTGCAATTGGGAAGAATTTTCTTCAGCTTACAGACCACCTACAATGCATATGGAGGAGGCCTTATTTTTGTCATATCTACAACAGTATCAAACAAGAGAAAGCCACTAAGATCAAAAAGTTTATATTTGTAATCTAAAGATTATTTCTGCTTTCTTATTCTTCTGACCAGGTGTTTTAAGTCAATACGGAATATGGGATTTGGCATCTTCTTGATTCATCAGTTCTCAGTTGTATGCTTTTCACTGCACTTCCAATTTTAACCTGCTGTCATCTAAAGCCTAAGCCTGATGAGTGTTATAAAATGAGAAGTTCTCATGCAGTTGACACACATAGATGCACTAATATTTTCATTAGTGCTTTAGGAATATTAACAAGAGTTTTATTTTTCTTATTAGTGTTGCTGTCTTCTCCGTGTATTTTTTGCCAATGACATTTTGGTGGAGCAGATCTTAAAGGAAGCGTGAAATGATGAAAAACTAAACCAAACAATCTTAAATGTAGATTCCCACAGAATACACTGTTCTTGGAGTGTCTCACAGGCTGTGAGATCCTAGGATTTGCTACCTTTTTGCTTGCTCAAGGTTTGGCTTCATTTCTCTGTTAACTGCTCAGTGGTGCTTTTGTTTGGGCTGTAAATAATGAAACCATGCAACCCCACATGTGTCCTGCACGCAGGAGGTGCCACTATATGACATCCACAGTATAAATCTACAATAATTGCTTCTTGGCTTTATAATAAAGTGTCCTTTACAAACAGATGTTTTAGGCCGATGATTCATACAAAAGTCCTAGGACTTCGAATGTATTTTAGTTATCAATTGGTCTTTGTGAATTGCATCTTGTAATTTCTCCTATCTCATTCTACTCTGTAATTCACCAGAATCACACAGGATACACTGTGACACAGATGTTATAGCTAACTGCCCTGGATGTCTGGCCTACAACCACAGGCCAAGCACACCTGGATAAGCTTCACTTACACAGCTAAAGGTCATGTCAGGTAAAGAGACACCAGTCCCAGGAGGCAGAGTACACATCTGCACAAAGCATACGGAAGTGTAAAAGCAAGAACAATCCCCTTTGGTTTTACGACCTTTTAGATAGAAAATCCTTTCACTCACCCATTTCCTTGTCCTCCCAAACTCTTCTCCTTTCACTTTCACACGCCTCCATCCACCTCTTTTTATCCTCCTGTTTTTTTGCACAGAACAAATGTATCTCTTCTGTTGCTCTGTTTATTATCTTAAAAGCATTTTTGACATTAATGTTGAAGTCTTTGTCTCGTCCATCTTCAGTGTCCACAATTTCCATATCATCCATGTCAATACGATCTTTATAATACAGAATGTCCCTTCTTAGTAAGTCCTTCTTACAGAACACAAGCTGATGGTCAAAAAGGAAGAAAGTCCTCTGCTGGCTTTTGCCTTGTTTTAAGATTTTGGTCAGTTCTCCTGAGTGGATCAATTCTGAGCTTCTGGCTAACACATCTGGTCCCTAAGAAGACAGATATATACATATAGTAAAGAAATAACATTTTAAGATCTTGTTGTGGCCTAATCAGTCTCATTTTATAACCAAATTTTAGATTCATGTATTTTTATTGTATTTTTGTCATTAAATTTGAAAATGTCATGGAATACAGGTAATCTCACACAGTCAAACTCAATTACTGTGGTTCTGCTGTACTTTATTTCACTAAAGTCTTTGAAGTAGGTTCAAGATTTGGCAGAACTACTAAAAATCCAAAAATCTATTGTTTTAACATAAAAAAAAATTTTGCCACCTCAATCCAGTGTCATCTCAAAGACAAGTGTCCATGTTAATGCATGCTGCTCTTCCTCATTTATGATCAAGGTAATCAGTAACAGAATCACTGCAAATTAAGCAATTGGACTTTTCACCGAGCAATGACCAGTTCAAAAGTAGACACAATAAACTACCAACTACGCAGAAAGGCACATCCAGTAGAGGACATGAAGTACTGTACACAGTACCTTTGCTCTGGAAAGGGGCAGACTGACACTTACCTCCCAGTCTACGATAGAGACCTGCCAGCGTGCAATCTTGTCTATGCTTTCTAGTCTCCTTTTTCGCTCATTGATCAGGCATGCTACGTTCTTCATAGCCTCATATGCAGCTTTTATGTTGTTATAATCACTGCAAAATGTAATCACGTTTCAAAGATCACTTATGCAATGGTTATGATGCAATCACAAACTGTAACACAGTACTTGAAGCATCAGGCTGCGTTACCCATTTATAACTCCACTCAAGGTAGTTAAATAAGAGACATCAAATTCTCAGCTATCCTGAACCTCACGTAGTGGTCTGTCCAATTTGGTACTGCTGTACTGCTAGGTTTTGTCCAGGAGCAAATTACTAAGCTTGTAGAAGGAGGCAGAGGAGGTAGATTAATGAATTGCAATACTACCTCTACTGAAAACAATAGAGGAACTCCCATTAACCTTTGTGATATCTACATTTCACCAAAGGAATTTGGTTTTAAGCAAAATTGTAGTTGGATTTTACTGGGAAGGGCATTCCTTTAATTGTGTTTAACTGCATTTTCTCCTTCTTGTTCCCAGTGGTTGGGTCAATGAATGAAGACAGAGGATGGTATGTGGGCAGAAAAAGTACTGAAAGCCACCGCAAACAGTACGAGATAGGAACCCAAGAATATGGGCACTGAAGAGAAGAATTACAGGAGACAATATTGGCCTATTTTCACAGAACAAGTGTGTGACAGCCAAGATGGTCATCTTGCCCTGTCTGCTACAGCTCAAATGCAAGCCTTCTGTCCTTCCATTGCTCTGCTCCCTTCCTTCCTTCCCTGAGCTCTACACATGCTTTTGAATCTCCCCAATCTGTAGGCAAGTTTTCAATCCCCTTTGAATAGTATCCATCACTCCTTCACCTTCCTCAAATAGAGTCTGAGAAGAGAGAAGGGAAGAGACATATTTCTTGCTTTTAAGTCCCAACAGAGCAGCTGCCTTCTCTCCTTTGTCAGAATGCCTCTTGAAAAGGGAGCCAAAAGCAGAAAACAGCACAAGCCAGAAATATATGCTGCAAAGGGGTCAGCTTCGCTGTCCTTTTTATCTGCTTCTGTCTCAGTTTCTATTTTCATTGGGTGCTGCTGATGGATGCACTTCCCTTCCAAATCTATGTGTTACTCTCCTCTCTATTTATATCTTTGGAAGCTCTTTTCTGCTGCACTGTACACAAAAAGAGAGATTAACAATAACAGGATCCTACTAATGTCAGGGAGAGGTCCCACAGGGTAAATACATGATAGCCAAGCTGCTACTCTTGCCCTTCCTTATCTCGGTTCCTTCTTTCTCTGTCAGTGTGTACATAACTCCACACTTGCTGCATAAACTGTGGCCTTCAGGCTTTGCACATCAGATCTTAAAACTTTTAATGAAAACAAAACAAAAAACTACCAAAAAGCCCAGTTGGCTGGAGCTTTACCAAGTTTCTACATGGGTGTAGGCCTGCTTGTTTGTGAGCATCTCTGTACACTTGGCTCTCATCTGTCCTTGTAGGTATCTTTGGATGCTGTGCCAAAGAAGAGAAAAGCTATGGATGGAGGGTGGCAAGACCTTGCTGTTGCTTCACCTGCAGGTTTAATAGCTCACAGAATAATCTTTCTAAAATTTGTGGAAGAGATGTGAAAGGGATACCCATGTTAGTAACTGGTATTGCAAGACTTGCTGGGTAGCCACAGAACTGAATGGAGGCATTTCACACCTGAATGTCAATACATCACATCCCCTATATTTTGCCCCAGCAAAAATCCCGTGGGTCTCCAAAGGGAGTTTTCTCAAGGTTAAAGAAGTGCAGACTTTGGCCAAGGAAGTATTGCCTCAGGCTGCACTTGAACTTTGAGTACAGGGGTCACAATGGAACATTTTTCTTGAAGTTGTAAGAGGTAAAAAAGGCAGATGATTAAAGATAAAATCTTAATTTAGTCAAAGATTTAATCAGCTCAGGGGTACACTAGAAAGGCCAATAAACTGTAACTTCAATTCTTACTTATCACAGATGAAAATCTAATATCTGGACTTTATTGCAAGGAAAAGGCAATGTCTATTAATAATAGGTTTCTAAAAATCATTACCTCCAAACCTGCCCAGATAGTGTGTTTTTTTCCCAGGCCATCTTTGTCTTTTCTTGCTCCTATCTATAGTGGTCAACAGGAGTTCTGTTGCTTATCTCAAAAGCCTTAGTGTCCTGTCACCCAGAAAACTTGAGTAATCAGGTGGTATTAAAATTATAAGATTAGTTTTTTTCATTCTCTCACCTGTGCTCCTGAGTGGTGTATTTGAGCAATTCTGCAAGCTGCAGAGGATATTTGCAGATTTTCTGAACGGGTGTGAGAAGAAAACCATCAATGGCAATGTCAATCATCTGCTGAAGCAAGCGACAGGCCTCAAAGAAGTGACGGTATTTGCCCTGTTTCATTAGTTTGGACAGCTCAATGCAGGCACTGGGATGATTGTTACAATACTCTGAATAAATAGCAAAGCCTTCTTGCTGTTAAAAAAAAAAAAAAGAAGGTCAAAGCTTTAACTAAAGTTTTGTCTATAAAGGAGAAAATATATTTTTGTAACTTCTATTGTAGCTATTGTATCTAATTACATTAATCTATCCATTTCCTGTATTGTTTCCAGGCTGGTCAGCCTTGAAACTATGCAGAAATTTACTTTGTAACTGTCAAAACTATGTACTTCCTTTGTAAGAACACAGAGAACACAGAAAAAGAGGCCTCCATTGATTCAGGATAATCAAACCCACTTCAGGAAGCACTTTTTGGGGGGAAGGTAGCTATAGGCTCAGCAAGCGTCTGTCAGGAACTCACAGCCTCTTTCTCCATCACCTTTTCTTATTTTATTTAGGATGTTTCAGCATGTCTAACATGAGATCCTTGCAAATAATCCAGCTGATCTGTGATCATTACAGTTTTGAAAAGGAAATTTAAAACTATGTACAAAGTTACATGCTTGCTAAAGACAAGGAGAAATCTAAAACATTTAAATAATCTTTTAATTGTAGATTACATTCTCAAATGCTAGCTATGCATAGCTTCATATTTGTTAAGCACTTGTTACTAAAATCCTGTCCTAATATGGCAATTTATAATCTTCTTATCATATTTTGATTTTGTTAACTTCATAAATTAAAACAACTTTTGCAACTTACATGTTGAAGAAAACATGACCCTATTTCACTTAGATGAGGCTCCTCTTTGTTGTACTGTTTCTCAAGATCCTTCAGAAACTTCCTTTGGAACTTGTAAATATCTTCAATGTTTCCAAAAATGGTGCTTAATTGAGATGCAGTGAACATTCCTGTATGTTTGCGGCACTGCCGAATATAACCCTGGAAATGAAATAAAAAGCTTCTTCAGTATGAAGATGTGAAAACAGGTCTACCCTGTCTATCTTTCTGCCATTTCAGCTGGCAAATCCCGCTGCGATCTACAGGCAGGTGAGTGGTTTGCCAGCCATACAGACAGGCAATTTCAGATATGCATTTGAAATGCTAACACATTGATTTCTGCAGTCCAGCTTCTGTTTCACAGTACTGTAAATGAATCAGGGAACCAGAAACCTATAAAATGTGTGAAGCCCATTTGCACCTCCTTTTTAGGACTAACTGCCTGGTGTGTAGCCCTGTGCATGCCTCTACTTTAGTTGCCATGCTTTTTTGTAGCAATTTCTCTGTGCCAAAAGAGTTCTTCTCTATGCAGATAAGAACAAACCCTAAACCAATTAATATAAAGATAATTTCTACCAGGGTTAAAGCACTGGTTCTTTAACTGTTAGGTAAGGAGGGTACAGTCTAAGCAATTACGACATGTTCAGATTGCTGATGTTTGTAAAATCCATACAGAATTGGCAGGAGGCAAATAGTACTGGTAAGACCGCACATAAAAATATAATCTGATTTCCAGTTTTTTTCTCTTTACTTTTAAGAACATCACAGGTGTCCGGCTCATTTTATTCAGACCCAGTGTTAGGTAGGTACTCAGCTTAGTCCTCCAGTTTTAAAATACATTCAGAGCAAATTCTGCTTTGCCATCAGTAATCGACATTAGGTCATATTGGCATCACATAGCTAAGAACCAAAGGTACAACTGGAGTCCCCTTAGGGCTGAAACACACTTCAGCAGCTGCTACTCACAGCCAGCATATCCTTAGGTACCTGTTCCACAAAGCTGAATGCATCAAGGAGGATGCAGTGCAGGGGCTGAATACCCAGGAACAGCTGCTGTGCTCATACTCTCCTATCAGTTATGACGTCAGGGTACAGACAAGTATGAAGGTTAACTGGTGTGATAGGAGTTATCTGCCAGGCTCCTCTGTTTGGCTGCTCTCAGGCAGCTTTCCCTCATATTGCTCTGAGAGCAGACAGCTGTAAAAAGCCTTGCAATTGCTCTGGTGATGTTTTTACCAGGAAGTAACCCTGAATATTGCTGGCACTGGTATGAATATTCCTGTCTCCTCTACAGCCATCTGCTCTGAAAGATGTGCAGCGGCTACGCTGCAAGCTGGCTGCATTTACAACTGCTAGGAGAATAACTCCCACAGGAAAATGAGTTCCTGTGCAGCTTTTGTAATGTGGACTGCCAACACTTCTTGAATGTAAAATGGTTTTTGGGTATACTACAGTTTTGTGATGCTGACTGCATCAGACCTAGTGATTCATTCTAGTGCAGAGCTTGCAAATTTGGATTATTGAGATAGGTTCTCTGTTTTAGTCTTACTTAGGTACATTTACAGAAAAACAGACCATCTTTCTCTACCTGGCGTGTTGAACACGGAACACCACCTCTACTTGGAAAATGGGTGTTTGCTCTCTCGTACTAAACTCAGCAGCATGTCAGACTTAAAAAAGGAGGTATAGAATATATGTATTACAGAAATCTAATATTACTATCAGTCTTAGAATTAACAGATCAGTAAAATATGAAGGTCATGTCTTGGAACACAGCTAACCATGGCAGCAACACAGCTGCATGTACAAATACCTACTTGATTGTTCAGGCTAGCTTGCTTGCTTGCTTGCTTACTTACTTACTAACTACTCAATATTAGTAAGAAGTAAGTAGTAGCACTACTAGTAAGTAGTGAATCTAAATGACAAAACTTACATTTAATGTTTTAAAATAGCCAATTAGAGACCAATTTTTGTCTTTTTGTTTTCCTTTCCTTCAAAATTCATAAAAAAGGCTTGGTCTACAAAAACATTAAAGAGACTGTTGTCTTGTCTGCCTGGTTATCCATGAAAGAACCTGATGATGAATGCTGGACTAAAGTACCACAATATGGCAAATACAGAGAGAAAGTTAGCAAACTCAGGATACAAAGAATATTTTGGTAGATGCAAACAGCAAGTCAAATGCAGGTTGAATTTGTCACAGTCCATGTCAGAAGATGGAAATTTTGCTGAAAAATATTAAGAAGCATCCTGTTCCACATGTGGGCCTCCAAAAAAATTTGAACAAAAAGCAGAAAAGCCCCCCATTTCATGATCCAAACAAGCAAGATCATTCTAAAGCAGCTTTAGAGACTTCTTCATAGCTACTAAACTTCTGGCAAAAGTCTCTTTGTTGAGGGGGAAAAAAAAAAAATCTCACCTGGCAAACATTTCCTTTGCAAGTTACTTTCAAAACTTTTGTCTCTGAAATGTAATCAATTTTAATAAATTTACTGAAAGTTTTCTATCTAAACCAAGGTGTAGAAAGTTCTAAATGAACTGGACTTCACTCTCTCATTATTATAGGAATAGCAGCCAAATAAGCAAAGCACTTTTTCCACATCAAAATTGGAAATTTTATTTTAAGAAAAGGAAGTGGTGCCTTGTGGCAGCCAGCAGAGAGGAAAGCCATAAGAGGATACAAAGAAAGGTATGACTGACAACCTTGGAAGTGCAATTGGGAATATTTTGATATGAGAAACTGCCCTGGTTCTCAGCTTATATGGGATGTTTTGTTCATATTAGGTCAGCAAAATGCCTTCAGGTACCTCACAGATGTCCTTGAGATGCTTGATATAGACTCGTTCTGTGTTCATAATTTCCTGTATAACGTTGGTTCTCATCTGATCCTTGTTTTCAGCTATTTTCTGGCGATGCTTGCTCATATCTGCATCTTGTTCTTCATCCTGGATACTACTACAATTTTCTGGCACTTCTTCCTGATTAACTCGCAGCTGCAGCCAGAACAAACAAAGCAAACCAGAGTAAGGCAGCGAACTTTAGCAAAATGTGTTAAAACTGTTACAAACTTCTTAAACAAAGGTGAAAACTTCCTACAAGAAATTACTTGCTACAGAAAGTTCTTATTCTTATCTTATAGAGTTCCACAACAGGATTCATGTCATTGTATCCACTGTATATTCAAGTAAAGTGCTGAGATTTCTGTTTGGTTAAATACATAGTTTTCAACTCACAGTATCTGAGAGATACCATGTTGTGTTTCTGTATATTTTTCAGACTTAAGCTTATTTCTGACCCTTCCTAATAGTTTGTGTTATTTTGACCAAGCCAGGACATACGTAAAACTTACAAAGGCAGATAACTCAAACACTTTTAAATAGTGCCCCTCTGTCCCAGTTCCCCATCTGCATGATGTGAATAACAGCACCTCCTTTTTTGACTTTTGTCTGATGGCCCATGTTGGCTGGAGATTCAGGAAGGGCAAAGGCAGGAGCCACCTCTTGTACTTTGTGTAGTACTTCATACAGTGTGGCCCAAGCCTAATTACAGGCTCTCAAAAAGTAATTTAAATTAATTTCTAAAACATAGATGAATTTTATACCATTTGAGAGTTACACTGTCATTAATCTGGCTGAGTTCTGACTGAGGAGTTCAGTCTGTGAACCAGATTCCTACACAATGTTGTGACAATAAATTAAGCCTTAGTTTATCTAGAAATGCCCATTGCATCCTCATGAAAAATGCTGCATCCTCTCTGTATACACTGATTGCTCCTGGTGGAGCCTTCTGCTGCCCTCACTTCTGCAGTGTTCTTACAAAAGAACACACAAAGAAAGAAACCAGACTAAAAGATGTCAAGAGGAGCTAAGGAATCTTGGAGTGTGATTCTCCATTGCTTTTTTCCTTGTGAAGCCACTAGGAATTACACCACCAATGCTCAGATACAAAGATGCTGAGGATTAAGCCCTTCACTTAATGCCATGACCATTGCTGTTGCACTCTGCTAGGAATCTCACATGAGAATGGTGCAGAAGCAAGACAGTTACTCACTCTGACAAAGCTAGCTGGAAACCAGGCTTCCTTGTCCTCGTTTCTTCCCCACCACCAGTCTTTGTTGGAAGCCTCTAAAACTCTTATGACATCCCCAGCTTTGAAGCCCAGCTCTTGATCATCCATCGTCACATGGTCCCACAGAGCTTCTGCATAGACAACGCTGCCATCACTTATCAGCTGAGATGGGAAGAAAATGAAGTTGTGAAGGACAAAAGATAAACAATGAACTGTTCATAAATTACTAAACGATCAAAATACCTCACTAAAGTGACCATAATTACTCGTGTTACAGCATAAAACAAAAATTCTGGATTTTCAGCAAAGCTATGTGTATATTTATTAGTGGGAACAATTAGTGTCCTTCCCCAGAGCAGTTAGATAGGCTAACGAGTTAAGCTTCCAGCTAAGTGCTAGTCACTGTGCTCTTCCCTTGGCATCTGCTTGTGGGCCCTGCCAGAGACAGAACACCATTGCTGCTGGATTCTTCACTATGTTGGCTACTGCCATGGCAGTTTTTATTAACATGAAACCCGATCTGTGGAAAATACACTCCTCTGCCCCCATTGTCATTACAGAAGTACAAAACCCAGGACGTTACCTCATTAATTGCTAGCTGTTCCCCTCCAGGCTGCAGGTACCTGGGAGTGGCTTGGCAGAGTTCCTCATAACTGTAGTCCTCCTCACTGCCATTGTCATCCACTAAGGCTGAAGATTCAGTCCCACCATCTGCAGCAACTAAAACAAAGGTGCAACAGCTGTTTGCTTCATCATTTTTATGATTCAAAAAAAAAAACAATGTGAGAGAAATCACTGAGAAGTTGCCTTTATTTTTGTCGCGAATAATAGCAACAACAGCAGAAGCACCGGGCAGCAGGGCTCTCAGGAAAACTGCTTTTCCACCACTGAACACTTCTTACTCTTCTTGGGAATCTTCTCATTTAGCAGCTGGTGAAACTGAGCCATTTTCCTTTTTATATGTGAAAAAAAGAACTACAACCATTATTTATTTGATTTTTTTTACCCAGAGAAAATCTCCAGTGACCTGAGTTAGAAGGGACATTTCACTGCCATTTCCCACATCGCAGGGGAGAGGGCTGATGTGGGCATCCAGCACTCAGCAGGGTCACAGTCAGTGCTGGGCTTGGTGCAGGGATATCAGGACTGGATGTCTCCATGCCCACTCACCTGTGAGAGGGGGGCTCAGTCCATGCTGCACCCCTGCTCTAAGCTGCCTGCCAGCATGGAGAGGCTCACTGTGCAGCCCACCGGGACTCCAATGGACAGGGAGTCTGGGCTGAGCACAGTGTAACTGCCTGAGAAAAAACTTGTTAGGATTGCCCCAATCACTAAAAAAATCTTGGTTTGACAATTGGACATTTTTGGAGCAGAGGCAGCTTTGTAAAGAAATAGAGGCCAGAACTAAGATGAGCTTCATCTCATCTTGTGATGGTGAGGGGGCTGGAGAACAGGCCTTATGAGGAACGGCTGAGAGAGCTGGGGTTGTTTAGCCTAGAGAAGAGGAGGCTGAGGGGGGACCTCATTGCTCTCTACAACTGCCTGAAAGGAGGTTGTGGAGAGGAGGGTGCTGGCCTCTTCTCCCAAGTGACAGGGGACAGGATGAGGGGGAATGGCCTCAAGCTCTGCCAGGGGAGATTTAGGCTGAACATTAGGAAAAGTTTTTTCACAGAAAGGGTCATTGGGCACTGGAACAGGCTGCCCAGGGAGGTGATTGAGTCACCTTCCCTGGAGGTGTTTAAGGCATGGGTGGACAAGGCACTGAGGGGCATGGTTTAGCATCTGATAGGAATGGTTGGACTCAATGATGCGATGGGTCTTTTCCAACCTGGTGAGTCTATGATCCTATGATTCTATTGTTATATTACACAGCCACATAAACAAAGAGAAATGTCATATAAGTGGTTGTCAACCTGCACATGTAAATGAAACTCTAAAACCCATTTGGGGCTGAGTGGTAGATGCTTTTGGTGATCATCCCTCTGCTGGCAGATCAACAGGATTGGAGGCCGATGGAACCAAGTCACGTTGACTGACACGCATCCACACTGCTTAGTGCTAGACCAATTCAGAGCTGTTTTGCCTGTGAAAGCCAGATGTAATGCTCACTCAGATCAGGGGATGAGCAAATAATCAAGAAGTGTTCATAGCCCAGTGCTTGAGTGTGCTCTTTGGTGCTTGTTAATTTCTCCCTAAAGATTTATTCTTACGGCAGTGAACACCTAGAGAGTCTGAAGATTCCATAGTGCTCACAAATCCAATTTAAAAAAATGAAAAAAAAAAGTCAGAATGGGCTGCTAGCACTGAACTCCTTTTCTAATGGTTACTGTGTCTCAGGTAAGTTGCCATGCAGCCTACAGAGCATCTCTCTCCCTGTGGAGTGCCTGGGAAGGGACCTTCAATTGTAATTGTTGAACCTGCTGCTTTCACCTAGCAGCAAGGCCAGACAGCAGGGCCCTGACCCTGCCTCCTCTCTGCCCTGCTTCAAGCCTGGGTACCGCCTGCCTGCTGAGCTCTGAGCTCCAGATGAGTGAGAGCCACAAAGAGATGACTCCTGGCTTTACTCCCCACACCTACACAACTAAGAGGTACGCCGCTGCTTATCTGTTATTTACCTAATAGGGACAAACACTTCAACCCTCTCCTTACAGATGCTCATACCATCACAAGCATCTTTGGTCATTTGGGTATCAATTTGCAAGAGAGATCAAATCTGATTACTGCACAGATTCACTAAAAAAAACTTGAAAAATTTTTCTTTTCTTTAGGAGTGGAAAAATAAGCCATAGTCTTGATATAATAGAACATGGATATTCAACCATTTTCTTATACTCCTCAGCTTTTTAAACATACACTCATGTTAATGGTATAATTTGCCTAACTAGTGAAGATGCAGAATCCCTGTCTAGAGAAACAAGGTCTTTTTCCCTGCAGGCTCATAAATCTGAGCACTAAAAAACTTTTAAAATACATCTTGTGAAACTTACAACTGCTTTATTTTTTTTTAAAAAAGCATATAAATACTTAATTCAATCAATTTTTAGCTTATAAAGCAACACCCCAAAAAATGAATCCCAGTGATCCTTTATACATTTCCACTGTACTATCAGTACTGCCTGCCAGTTTGTTCCAGTAACAACAGCACACCAGAATAATCTAATTCATTTGGCTCTAGATAAAAAATGGATACAATTTTGAGACCAACAGCTGTTCGTTTTTCTGTAGCAAACCAACAAGTTTACATTGTCTTCATAGTTAGACTGAAGCAAGAATCAGTCGCTTGCACTCTGCATCTATTCCTCTATTGTTTACAGACAGAAACATCAGAGGTAGGAGTGGGCTTTCCTGATCACACCAATGGGATGCAAAAACTTGAAAAGACAGCCTGGGAGCAATTTTGATCTCCCAGTGGCTCTGTCACCCGTGTAAGGCTGCAAGCTCCCATGGATGACATGGCACAAGTGTGATCAGAATCAGGCCCCCTGACTGCCAGGGTTTATAAGTTCAATTGAAAAACGCTGTAAAACATAGCACAAGAAAGAGCATGTTCTACTCACACGTACCCATCTGAAGGCTCTCCAGGCTCCAAAAACGTGCCATTCCTCCCCTGGCTACCATGCTGCCATCAGACTTGACCCCAGAGTATCATCTAACAGGTGATGCTTGGTCCCAAAGGGCTGATGGAAGATTATAGATGGCTCTGAGCTACCGACGGCGCAGAGAAACAGCCTGGTTACTGCCTTCAGCTCTGAGCCCTGCCTCTGAGGCCAAGTGTGTCTGGGAACTGCCAGCAGTGCGCGCTCTGCCTGGCTGCCGCGAGCTCACAGCTTGCTGACATCATGGGGTGCCCTTAGGGAGGAAGTTCCAGAAAAGAAACAAAAACCTGGCTGCTTGGCCCCAGCCGCGCTGTGCTTGCAGCTGCCTGCACTGCCCAGAATGCTCCTAAAGTGCCTGAAAGTCTTGAATGCAGCAAGCCAAGGAGTACATTTGTTTTCCATTAAAGTAGCTTAGTGTGATTTTAATCTATATTCAAATTACTGCAATTCAAAGGGAAAGACTATTTGGATGGGAGCTGGGAGTTCCTTATATTACAACACTGTTTGGAGTATCGGTCAATCTTCATTATACTAGACCAGTTAAAATTCCAGTAGAAGTAAACAATGCAGGTATTTTTTGCACAGCTATTAAAACTTCTTTTGCTTCACAAGCAAGTGCTGTATCATTATTTAGAACACAAGCAACTGAAGTGTTAAGGCTGCAGCAGACTGCTCCAAGAAAAAGAGGAGAGGACAGAGACGATTTCTCAAACTACAAACTTCATTCAGCTGCTCCAGGATGAAGCAGGAAAGCACCCAAAGAGCTTTCACTGGAGCTGACCCAGCCAGAGCACAACCTCATTCATTCACCGTGGGCCAGCATTTACCACCCTTATATCTGTGTTGTTTTTCAGAGAAGCTGGTTCAGTCCATGCGCTGGAAGCAAAGGCAGGAGCTGCTCCCATGAGCAGAGTGCAAAGCCTGATGCAACCTGTGCTTGTACACAGCACTACATTTACAGTTTGGAAAGCCCCATAGTTTTTATGGCTCTTTTTTTACCTGCAAACTGCATTGCTCAGCTGAGCCTGCCCTTTAACTGGGGACTGACTCTACCCAGGGACGTGTTCGCAAAACCCTGGAGGCATTTCTGCACACAGCAACCTCTCAACACCCACTGAAATCACATGGTTTCCCCTAGAGCTGCCTCAGATAGAGAAGGAAAGGCCAAACATCACCCTGAAATACTAATGCCATCTTCCTACAAAAAATCTAGACTGTACCTCACAGCAGATTGATAAGAATTCTCTTCTGAATCCCCAAATCTACCTATTATTTCTTGCTGCAAGGACACTTGCTGGACAGCACAGTAAAAACAAGCTACTATGTATTATAAGACGTTTATACACAGCCACACACATTTTTCTCAGAGCAAATCATTAAAAAGCGAGCCCAGCAAACAGAAGTGACATTGAAGTGCTGATGATTCTGGGACCTGCAAGTGAAGGCTTCAGGCTTCCAGTCAGCCAGAGCAGAATCTACGATGTAAAATTCCTAACCTATGGGGGAAAAACTGCCAAAAGAAAACTATATCAAACCCCACACTGCTCTTCTAGAAGATACATTAAAAACCACCTCTGAAAAAAAACCCATTTGGTTTGATTTTTTGCAGAACAGAATGGGTTGTGTGCTTGTGCCCAACGACTTACCCAGTACCACCATGGGGTGCTGCCAGAGAGGGGAATCTGTCCTCTCTGCACAGACATGTCTAGCATCTGTGCAGCATGAACTGAATCACTACAAAAATAGTCTTTTGGGGTGAGCTGGTGGTGAGTTTGTTTCCTCGCTACATCAGCCAGAGACAGGAGGAGGCGCAGGCTGTCTTTTGTAGTGGCAGTGCACAGCCACTGTGTCCAAATGCACGCTGAGCTGGCTTACCCACTGCGCAGGGCACTCTGAGAAGGCTGTGGGTAGAATATACCTAAAATACTAAAACTAAATGCTAGCTTACCCACCTCAAGAAAATCTAGTTCTAGATATTCCTCTGGTATCACAGGATCCTCCACCTTGGGGCAAATCAAAGGTCCCTCCCACCTACTGCTCTGACAGCAGCCAGTAGCAGATGCCCAGAGTGGAACATAAAAATAGATGGGGCATGTAATGGCATATTTCTAAATTCTAGCTATCTGTAGATCAGAGTCAGATTCCTCCTGGGGCAGAAGTGATGTCTTTGTGTTTAATGAAGCAAATTTTTCAAAACAGCTCCTGAATTTCTGTAAATACCAATGTGTATGTGAAACACCATGTGTAACAATTAGGTACATAATTTCATTTTATGGAGTGCGAAAAGTATATTTTTGTTTTGAACTTTCTATCTGGTGATTGCATTTGGTGTCCTTTAGTTCTTAAATTATATATATTATAATAGTTATACAATATACAATAGTTATATATATAATAGTTATACAGTAGGTATTGTCTGTTCTTTTCTCCTATGCCAATCAGACTTTTGTTCCCCTATTGTTCTTTTTTCCAAGTAAAAGGGCCTCAGTTGCATTAATAATTCTTCATACAGAGAAAATGGGTAGGTTTTCTTCTCCTTTTGCCTTTCTCTGTATTGTCCTCTGTAAAAAATGCCTTTTGAGGTGGAAAGAAATGAGATGCCCCCCCAACACCACACCAGTGGCACAATCAGGCCTTCTGTTTTGTTCTCTATTCTCTTCCTACAAATTCCTGCCCTTCTGTTTACTGTTTTGACTGTTACCATGCACTGAACTGACACTTTAATTATCTGCTAGGATTGCAAGATCTCTTCCTGAATGGCAATATCCCGCTCAAAGTCCATTCTTCTGAAAGCATATCAGGCTTGTGCTCCTCCATGTGCTGTACCTTGCCTTTATCAACACCAAATTCACCTGCCGCCAGTGCAGTGTGCTGTCTCTCGGTACTGTGAAATCCTTCCACAACTCTGTTCAAGTAGCTTGTGCTTTTATTACCATGAATAATTTAGCACACAAGCAAGAATATTTTCATTCTGTACCTCCCTTCCCACATTATTTGTGAAGACATTGAACATCTGACATCAGTTGTGACCTCTCTCCTTAAAATTGTTGACCACTTTCTCTCTCCGCTTCTTAGTGCTTACTCACTTGTTAAAGCATGGGAGGATCTTATCCCAGGCCTCTACTAAAAGACACTTTAAAGAGATCTTGTCAAAAGCCCCTTTGGAGATCCGACTAAATTATACCTGGTCATATCCTCAGAGGTTTTTTTCAGAAAACCTAGTCCACTTGTGGGCCAGAATTTTCCTCTGCAGAGGGCACATGGACTCTTTATCATAAAAGTCCACCAAACTGTTGATGTTATAGTTTCTAAGACCTAAACCCATTCTTCATATATTCTAAGTACTATTACAGCAGTCTTGCTGGTCTACTGCTCACTGCATCCATCCTGATAGTTCTTTATAAATGGTTATTCCATTGCTGCCTTCTTCCTTGTAAGGATCAAATTTGAAGAACAAATTTCATGCTGAGGCAGTGGCTCAGCAATTTCATTCTTAAATCCCTTTAGAAGTCTCAGTTGTAGCAATTCATTACTATTCATTTAGTTATTCTAAAATATTTACTGGCATTTTGTTTCTTTGGGTTTTTTTCCCTTGTGTTTAATGACAGAACTCTTTTCTAGTGTTTCCAAACTCTGTTTTGACAGGCGACATGAAATTGCACTAGGCATCTAGTATATTGTCCCAGAACACTCTCCGTTCTGCCTGCAAGCATTCAACACCTTCGTCTCTTCCTTTAAATTGCTTTGCTACATAAATGACTTCTCACTTTTCCTTACTTTCCCTGTTTTAAATTAAAACACATGCTATATTGGATTTTTTTACTCTCTTCAGCCCTACAAGGATATTGGCAAATAGTGTATTATAGATACAGAGGGCAAGATTCATTATCTGTCTCTATTTTATCAGTGAACAGTACCCTAAATTATTTGTTTCTTCCAGTCAAGGTTACCCAGCTCAGCGTAGAAATCTGTAAAGTTAGGTGAGACACATCCCACCCTTACAGAGTAGCACTTACAATCCTGCACACACCTCAGGAATGGTACAAGAATTATTTTCCTTTCCGCAGGTCTCCTGATTAGCTACGCACTGAGAAATACACCTAAAACCAAAGAACTGTGCCCCATTACAATGCTTATCTCACATGACAGCAACTCAAGTCTCCTTTTTTGACTGTGCTTGCTGCCCTTGAAACTTTATTGGTTTCCTTGGTTTGTCACATATAGTATCGCCATTCTGGCGATCTCGGGTAGTCCATAATTTAATCCTGTCACTGTACTTTTTCCTGTTTAGGTGTGGCATTCCATCCATGAATCCTGTGGCACTTGATGATACAGTCAATTTGTTTATCTGATTTGACTTTTAGATTATTTTTTTTTTAGTACATTACAGACCCTCTTTCACTCGTACACTTTTTTCTGCTGTTGCTGTACATCTTGTGCAATGGTAACATGCCAGTTATGCCCCACCAGTTATCTTCCTTTGACCAAGTTTCCTATATATGCCATCTAGCTTCTTTAAAAAGATGTTTATTTCTCCATCCTAACTTTCACTGTCATTGGCAGGTTGGCCTGTTTTACTAAATCCTTCTTAAACAGCATTTGTCCAACCCTTTCTGGCTATTTTTTGCTTGAGTTTCTGTGCCATGCTTTGAGGATGAGTGATCACTGATATAAAGGATGCACTGTCCTATACTGTGTATTTCACCTTGCCAGCTTTCCCCAAATTCTTTGTTTAGAAACTACTCCATAATCTCTTGATTTGCATGCCAGCAGCCTCCTTTTATTTTGGTGGGGAAAACAAAGGATCTCTTTTTATTTCAAATGTTCCTTGGTTCATAAATAATCTAAAACTCCCTCTTTTTAATATAACTTTCTGCATTAATGTGCCTGGAGAGAAATGGCCTCTCTGTCTGACACTAAGCACGGTGCTGGCAGCAGTTTGGACAATTTTGCCATTAGACTCCTGCTTTTCTAGCTTCTACCTGACAATTTCAATTCTGCCTCCAGCACTTGCCTCCTATCCACCGCCCCTGCAACACCAGACATATTCCACCCACCTCCTGGTAATCACAAATACGGTACTCAGTGTAGTAACCCCGGAATTTGCATTTCCTACATATCTTCCTATTTCCATCTCGCTCTTTCAGGGTGGGGAGCAAGGACAGGGTAGCAAGCAGGGAACTGTTTTCTCTTGACGAGTGATTAATAACTTCTGTTTGTTCACTTCCATAGCCAATAACCTATTTAGGGTGGGGTTTTCATGTGATCAGTGACAGGGATGGAGAACCTGAAAATCTTCTCTCCCAGACACCCAGTTCCTGAGCTCCATGCAGTCTGAAACCTAATTGACTACCTGACCTTGATGAACTGGGAAAAGTTGGATGGTAGTTTAACATTGTAGTCAAACACCCAGGACAGGATACTATCTGAATTAAATCTAAATGCCAGAATCCACATTTGGAAGAACCATCTAAATCAGCAGGTGTTGGTCACAATTAAGACAGCTAAGAGAGCAATCTACCTCATCCAAAGGCAGTTCCTACTTTTAACCTTAACTGGGTGCAATGGCTAGGGTCTCAATTGTTTAGATGTAGATACTTAGCACCATTTTAAGTATCTTGGATGTCCTGCTGACCTCCAGTTGTCACTGAAGAACGGAATAAGTCTCCCATAAGTCCGCTGTCATATCTGCCAGTTGCAGGCAGATGCTCAGGTACCCCACGCAGCACTGGACCATGCAGGGCAGGTAACTGAATCAAGTCCTAGTCCTCCACTGCCTCTAATGGGTGTTCTAACATTGAACTCTTACATAGGTCATACTTTAAGACTAAATTTAGGTGACTGAAACCTAAGCTGAATCCCACCCCACCTACTCAAGGCTGAGTCTATCTAAAGGAGTTAACCAATTAATTTAGCCACATCCAAGTCCCACACCACAATATGGGAAGACATGGGTTAATTTTTAACATATTTAAAAGAATTGCTTTACTGTGATAAAGAGGGAGCCTCTTCAGTATAATTTAAAACCTGTGATCCTTTAAGCACAAGAGTAGTGATGTAAGTCTCAAGGGAAGCTTCCCTTATGTGTTGTCTGGTTGTTACTCTGTCTCCTACATTATGATGATTTGCTGTCTTGTAGCAGCCATTTTTTCCTAAAAATTTACACCTCCAATTCTATCTTCCACAGTTATAAAAGTAGACATGCAATGTATTAGGTTTAGAGAGTAACTAAAACAAGATATCACTGGTTTTCAGTGCTTGGGTTTACAATTTCCTTCTATAATAAAGGGCTTTTGTGCTATCAAATTTCACTGTACATGAGCAAACAAAAAACTCTCACATGTTCAAAGACAAGGAAACGCCTTGTGAATTTAAGAGAAAGAGGAAAGAGATCAGAATATGTGACCCGTGTTACTTTATTATTTTCTGCTGGAGCTACTTAACAGATCCTTGCAACTGCTTGCGAATTTAAAAGTTCATGATACTCCCCACTTGCCTTTAGGGCTTTGATTTCAGCAGCTTTTTCTGTTCAACTTCTGTGTTTATTGTAATGAGTCATAAAAATCACATCTAACATAATCAATTATTCTTTGGCTTCATTGTCTTGAAAAAAGACTGAAATCTTGCTTTATGTATTTGTCATCCTGATGCTTATGTTCAGGAGACCAGTTATTCAAAAGCTAAATACTTGGAAAGGTAGTACTCTCAGTCTAGGTAACTAATATTATTTCATGTGGTTTCCAAACCTGAAATGGAAAGGGTAACTAAAAATAGATTAAGAATTCCTACTCAGTGGTATTCAAAGAGTCTCTTTTTTCCAAAACTAGCTTATGTCAAATCTATTATTCTGTGAGTAGTCCTTCTTGAATCAGGGACTGAGATACCATGTAATCTCAGCAAGGGTCACAGTATTAGGTGTCTAATTTACCTCAATGTCTAATCTGAATCATTAAGTATACTGAGATGCATACAGCAAGAACACACTCCAGTCATGGGTTTCAAAGTAGTTCCCAATATTTTACTACAATACAAATGAAAAGGAAAATACTAATATAGTGTATATATAATGTATCTCATCACTACAGTAAGAAATTCTGAAGTCTGTTCCTTAGAGACCACCTTCTGAAGAAAACTGGTATGCTCTATTGAGAATACTGAAAAATGTAGTTTTAACATGCTCTTATATAAATTAATTTGTAGGCGAAGAATTTTTCTGAGCAGAATTTGGCTTTGAGCAACCTGATCTAGCAGAAGCTGTTTCTGACCATGGCAGCAGGGCTGGAACTAGTTGTAATTTAAGGTGCCTTCCAACCCAAACCATTCTATGATTCTACCATTGCAGCTAAAACTTAGCTTAGAATCATAAAAGCCAAGTACTGACCAGTAAATTTTAATAAAAATTGAAAATGCTATTTGTCAAGATTCGTATTTCATTCATGGCACACTCTGTTCCAGACACATTACTTTTTCTCTCCACATAGAGGCAGAATGAAGGTACACAGTGGTGTTTTGCTCACTATTAACAGCGAAGGACATGTAAAGTAAATATGTTGCTTTTATTTGCAAAGCTTACCAGTGAAACTGTTCAGATTATGCTCACAGTGGTCTGAAAGAACACAAATTACCTTAACCTGAGTTCTTCTAGTCTCACCTGCCATGAAATGTTCCACTAATACTAGATATGACTTTTCTATTAACTAAACATAGCATTGCATGCTAACAGTAAACAATTACAGCAAAACACAGGGCACATCAGAGAGTCTGATATAGAGTAATGCTTCCAAAAAGGCAATCTCTTCCGAGAACCTGCCCATCATGTACCAGAACCCTGGCTGGGCTACGCTTCCCACTACGTAAGCAACTGCAACTGCAAACACTTCTCTGGAACCAGCCATCTAATTATTGAAGACTTGCCTATCTAGGTAGTTACACTGAATGCATGCCAAACAGAAAAATCAAAAATACATGTGGTGTGGCTACAGTTCAGGTATGAACTCAAGCACATTAGACCTTACTTCCCTCATATTCTGTTATTATCTTGAGGCAAGTAAAGTGAATAGAGAGTGGAAAATACAGGAGTGCAAGTGGTACGGAAGAATAAACCATAGCAAAGTCAAACAGTAGATGTGAAAACCAAGTTTTCCGTGAACACAGCAGCTACTAGTGAGAAACTCGCAAAACAAAGCACTTAGCTGGTACTACTTTGTCACTGAGTTGTTTTGCACCTTTTTGTGTTCCACACCACAATCTACTTCCTGACCAAGCTGGGGTATAAAGTTGAGACCTAGAAAGTGAAAAAG
This sequence comes from Piaya cayana, assembly GCA_013389865.1. Classification (NCBI taxonomy): domain Eukaryota; kingdom Metazoa; phylum Chordata; class Aves; order Cuculiformes; family Coccyzidae; genus Piaya; species Piaya cayana. Next base: position 118,764 of record WAAB01024682.1, read on the forward strand.
AATTTTCCATCTTACCGTTAGATGTCCTCATCTGCCGCCTTCGTCCAACCCGGTCCAGGCCAATGGGAGTACTTTGTGAAAAGGTGAGTGGCCGGAACCTGGCTGAAACAGCTTTGTAAGGGGGCACCTGGTGTGCTGGGACGGGTGGCCGTGTTACAGGCTACAGAGAAAACAGGAAAATCCAGTATTAGTAAAGCTACCAGCAAGTCCAGCTGAGCAAAACTCAGATCTGAAGTAAGGTTTCTTCAGACACTCCAGCTAATTACAGGGGCAGTAAAATCCCCTACTTTGAAGTGACTTTGCTGAAACACTGCATACCACATCCACCAGCACTGCAGAAAATATTTCATGATGTAACAGTTCTTCGTTACATTAAAAAATTCTTAGCCTCCTGTAATGATCAGATGTGCTGTGTAATTTTCACCTTGCAACACTCTGTGCCCAAACACTCTGGGATCCAAGTACTTTGAGAACAGCCTGTGCAATGCTGGCTAGTGCTGTGAACACACATCTGAAATCAAAAGCTAAAGAATGACCTGAAATGCTATAGCTGGAATCTGTGTTCATATTCTAGGATACTTGCTTTCTTCAAATAGATTTATTGCTTGTAAGTAAAATATACATATTTTACAACACAAAAAATAATTGTCTAAGTGATCCTCTGCTCTGAAGTTCCCAGGAGTCTCATTAAAAAGTGAGCTTTACTTATATTAGCTTTACTTGTAACTTCACCTAGAGGCCATTGTCTTTAGTCAAGACATTCAGTTTAGAGAAACTACCCTCGTTTTATTTCCAGACTGAGTCTAATTTTATGTCATCCCTGAACAACTCCACATTAGCCAGGCTGAATGACCCTGCATACACATTCAACATTTAACAGCCAGACCGCAGCATATGAACTTAAGAGAAGCTCATCTTTACATCTTATTTTGCAGTTGCCACTGTTCATAGGCCCTTCTGTCAAGTAATCTGAAAGATCAGGGTTGTTTTTTTAATGATCTCTTGACATTGTATTATGAAACCAATGATTTAGTACTGTTCAAAAACATTTTCTCATCCCTTAGCTGTTGGACCAAACAAAAACACAATAAAGAAGGAACTAATATTATACTTTGCAAATACTCCCATGGGTTTTTGAAGCTTTCAAGAAAAAAACTCGGCAAGGTGGAGATCAGTCTTTGAGGGCCTCACATAAAATACTTCTAGCACAGGTATTCCTGCTTCATTAGTTCTTTTTTGCATCCAAGCTACAAATATACTTTCTAATATGTCTGCTGGAAAACTGTGTGTATTGAAAATTATAACTAGAGTCTCATCTTTAAGCCTTATTTCTTCACTGCTTTAGCAATAAATCAGGATCCAACCACTGAATAACAACATGAAGACTAAGTCCAATATGTTGCATCAAATAGTTAGGAGCAGTGATGTCAATTACTATATGCAAACAGCAACTAGCAACAAAAGCTATTAATTTCTGGGCAACAGAAATGTTTGGTAAGGTTTCAGTCCAGACTCTGTCTGCGTGTGCTGTTGTTACTCAATGGTAGGCCTGGAAAGGCCACTTGGATGAAAAGTATGTTCCCATTGGGCACGTTCCGGATTTTTGGTCTTGACCACAGTGATCCAGCAACGTGCTCTTTTAATCCCAGCCATATTTACAGCATCATCAGAACATGGAAAAAGTCAACTCAAATGGCTGCATTGATGCACATTGCTTCATCAATAAACTGATGCAAGTAAGGTTTCAAGAGAGATCAATTTGTTTTCAGCACTAAATGAAAGGATTGGAGAGCGTTAAATCACTTTTGCAGTACAGTAAGTATTCTTTGAGTTGCTGATACTCAGTATTGCTGAAATGCCTCTATCACACTAAGATGGCCTAGAATTTATAACAATAACTTTGCTCTTTTTTTCCTCCAAGCTAGGTAGTAATAAGATTAATTTTAAAATATCCCAATTATATAGGGTTTGAAATTACGGCCATTGCCAGAGTGAAATATTAATTGGCTTCAGCTGGAGTTCTGTTGTTACAGACTTCCAAGATGCATTTTTTCATCAGAGAATTATAAAGAAAAAATGTGCAATTTACAATAAGAATCTTTACATTAAAAATTGCTTTTCACAGAAGACTGAAAATCCTGCTGCGTGATCAGTGCAATATTACAAAAGCCTGTGTGTCCAAAGCTCTGTAACCACCTGCAAGATGGGGCCACTGCTCCCAACAGAACAGTAAGTTCCCCTACATATTGTACCTGTTCAGAGCTACCACCAAGAAAAAAGGATCCATTTTCATCTTTCAGAAGTTTTTTACTTCTCAGTCTGTTACCTAAGCCAGCAGAGATAGCAAATAAATACATAGGCACCGCTCAAGTGTTAAGGGACCCACTTGCTATTTTCTTACAGGCTTCCTATGTTCCACCAGGTCAATTTAGTAGTATATAAACAGAGTGGGGGTTTTTTTCCCACAGTTTTCTCAGAGCCTTCCTTTATTTCATTAATTCCTTGATTTATTACCAAGTTTCTAAAGCTATTTCCTTATTAGTTTTAGGTATTGTTGCTATGCCAACATCAAGATTTTGAATACCACAGCTAATAACATAGGTTTTAAAGAGGCCTGCTTTTGAGGAATTTGAAATGGCCAATAAAAAATGTGTAACTATCACATTGTTTGTACTCCTCTGTTCCTCAGGCCCTGCACCCTTTAAGGTCACTAAACACACAGCAGTATTACACATAAATCAACACTTATACACAAAAAAGAGACGTAACAACCATTCCAAGGAAGAAATAAGGTTAATCTACAATATGGAAAAGATTATCCCGAAGCAGTGTATCAGTTTTATTTCATGCTGATTTGTTTTTCAACAAGACGACAAAATAATTAGTGACCAGGAAAGCAGAACTGTAAGTACACGATGTCAGCTTGACAAAAGGGAAGGAAGAGAAGGAAGCATCCATTCTATTTTCTAGGCTGAAGATAGAGACAAGGAAGTGAAAGGGTCTTTTGCAGTTTGCAGAGAGCACATCTCTTACTTGTGTCAGCAGACCTTCTATCTCTTCAGCCGGACCGCTTCCATAGAAATTGACCCCACCTATTACGGAGATGGGTCTTCTTTTTCGCCCTCTGTGGCAGCCTACTGTATTGCTCTGGATCACAGACCCGACGGATGCCAGTCCTGGCTGATTTTTCCCATCCACATAGTCAGCCTTCTGTGACTCGACCGCAACTGCATCTTCTGGTATAGAGAAACTTCTGATCGACATTTGGCCATAGTCTGAGAGAGGTCTGGGCCGAGATCTTTTTCCAGAGCCCCATCTCCTAGGTGTGACTTTTTGTGTGTCTGCTTTTTCTTCATCCTGGGATGGAGACCTCTTCCAGTGGTCATCAGAAACAACCTTTTTAAATGTGAACAAGTCAAATAAGCTACAGAATTTTCTGACAGTTAATAATTTGTGAGTTTTTCATAAGGCAGATCAACTTAACATTACTAAAAAGAAAGAGATACCATAAATACAAGAAATGCAACTGACAATTCAGTAACTCTGCAAAAGGAAAGAAATGGTGATGCTTGTGCTGAGTAAGGTTAACACCCAAACACACATCAGCACCTCTTGGGCAAACATGTCTAACAACACTAAAATCTTACCTATTACCTCAGTGGTATAGACAGGCCCTATCTTAAACACTGAATTCACTCAATCATGTCTTGAAAGACAACTTGGGTGCTCAGAGGACTTGTTCCTTTTGCACAAGTAGGATGTTAATGTAATACCAGTAAAAATAATTCAACCAATATGCCGTGTTTCTGGACTTTTTACCAGGGCCTGTAATGACAGGACAAGAGGCAACAATTTTAAACTGAAAGAAGGTAGCTTCATATTAGACAGAAGGAAGAATTTCTTTTATGATGAGGGTGGTGAGGCACTCAAACAGGTTGCCCAGAGAAGTTGTGGATACCCCATACTGGAAGTGTTCAAGGTCAGGTTGGATGGGTCTTTGAGAGACCTGATCCAGAGGAAGGTGTCCCTACCCATGGTAGGGTGTGGGACTAGATGAATTTTAAAGGTCCCTCCCAACCCAAACCATTCTGTGATTCTATGATATTCATCTGCTTTACCTCTGTCCAGTGATGAAAATAAACAGTAAGACTGCAGTCTGACTGCTTGCTGATCCCATGTAACTGTAAGCTGATACCAAAATGGGCACTCACACTCCCTCCTACCACTCACTCCCACACCCTCACTCAGGTCAGATTTAGAGATTGTGCAACCACGTGCAAATTGTATGAGCAAGCTCACAGAGTTTGGAACAGAAAAGCTAACTTTCTGTACACTCAGGGAAGGTATAGTTATATGGACTAGGACCAGGAACACATGAATATTTAACGTGAATACAGGGAAAACTGTAGGTTTTAGAAAGGAAGCTTGGAAAATGAGCATGTTGTTCCTATTTAACAGCACATCTGGCTCACAGGATTCAATGCCTACAGGTATCATAATTGCACTTGTACTAGAAGTACGGAAACAAAATAACTTCAGCTGAAATACTTGTTAGAGAGAAAATTTTTAAGGATCTCAATGCACTCGGAATAATATTGCTGTAAACTTTTCTAGTAAAACTCCTACATTTTTTGAGAAAAAAATAATGCACAGAATTTTGTATTCACTTTTCCCTCAAAACAGAAAGGAAGACAGGTGTTTCTGGGCTGGGTGTCAGCTTGCACGAATGCCTGATGGCATGAATGACAAGATCCAAAACACTGCTGAGCAAGTGAATCCTGACCCAAGTTTTTGTACAAATTAAGAACTATTTTTGACTTTTTTTTTTTTTGTAAAAAAAATCAGTCTGCTTCTTACTGTTGATATCTTTAGACTACTCAAGTGCATTTCTGACAATGTTCAGTGCTAATAAGTATTCCCAAAAAAGGAGACATGGTCTTGTATGACTCTGGCTACATTTTGCTAATCTGTTTCAGACCAGGTTTCAGGTACTGTATGCTCAAAGCAACCACACAGCCCAGAATCATGCTTTTACAATGATGCTTGTGAAAGAGAACTTATTTTCTGTCACTTTCTTCTCCACCTACTGTTTCCAACAAGGCCAGTACAACTTCAATGAGCCTTTTTTAAAAGGTTACCTGATACAGTGAGCAGATTTCACTTTTTATTAGTAAGAGAGCTTAAGATAAATTTCACTATATTAAAGCACTATAGCTAGCAGTAAGATTTATTGGACAGTGAAAAATCATTTAAGCTTACTTCAGCTTCTCTATAGATTTTAGTTCAGGATCAGTTTTAATAGTAAAAGCAATTCAATAGAAAGTGCACCCTGGCTGATGCACCGGCACAGCTTCAGCGAAGCACTCCCTTAAACCAGCCCCTCCAAGGTCAGAGCAACAGAATCACAGGTTAAGAAAGGTTCTTACCTCAGAATCAGACACAGGTAAAGGGTCTCCACATATGCAGTGACTGAGAAAGGAGCTCACAAGAGTCATGGTTTTGTTTTGAAAAGGCTTGTCAATAAGAGCTACAAATGTGAGCACACTCTGCACAACCAGTCAGGCAAAGTCCATCCCATGTTCCTGTACTTCTAGACTGAGGGAAGGACACGTCACATGTCATCTCCTAATCTGCTTTTTGCACCCTTATCTTGAGCAATAACATTTTGCAAAGAGAGGACTGCTCTCCTTCTGCAGCACTCCACCTACCGTAGTGATCTGAATGAGAGTGAGATTAAACTCTGCTGTGCAATAAACAATGCATAAGGGTGTGTATTTTTAGGTTTAGATATATAAATTGTATTGAAGGAAAGAGAAAACATAATCCCCTCATAGCAAAAATCAGAGGAAACCAGACTGATAAACTCAAATGACCTTCTCTTGATTAATCCCTTATAAGTGAAATCAGGTTTCTGTTCTACAAGTATTACTGGTAACATCTACAGACATGAGTAGAGAAATACATGGCACTTCATATAGGATGACAATCAAAATGTCATGCACTGACTCATGCATTGTAAGTACTGGCCAAAAAAATCAAGGAATTTCAAAATTAGAGAAAACTAAAAGTGTAAGCTGAATTCACATTAGATTTTCTGAAATTCACACCTGATAGCGTAGCAGCAGCACAAGATCACCAATGCTAGCAACCAAGATTATTCACCTTGTCTTTTAGGCTGTATCCTAGGTTAAGTTTCTTCTGACTGCAAACACTACTTCCTTACACTGATGCAAATGAATTAATTTTATCTGGACAGCTGAATTCCTACTATAGGGTATTTGTAAAACTGTTGTATTTTCCTTATGCCTGACAGCATTATATCTACAAATTTAAAATGAACATTTACTTCAATCCAGGCTACACTTTTATTTAGTATTGTACCCATGTAACATGTCATTCTTCAAGGGCAATTCAGCTCCAGATCCCAATGTCTATATTCTGATATCTGCCATGCAGGTGTCTGAGAGGTAGATGTGAAACCCCTCATCAGAACCTGTAAAAATCTTGTGTGAGATTCTGTTGCCTACATATGTGCACCCAGTGCTGTTTCAAATGTTCAAGAGGATCTAAAATATCTCGACTTACATATATGCATGCATATATGACATGGGACATATGGGAGGACTGGGCCATCCAGATGCAGCCCCTGGAGATGATGGGGAACCAGTCAGGGAACCTCCAGCAGTGCTGGGTGTTTATGTTCAGGCAATCAACTTGCACCTCAAAACGAGTGCGTCAGCCAAGCCTACAGAGCACTATGAGCAGGAATTAGATTCTAGACCTGAGCGCAGGTATAGATGGCACTACAGTCATGGTCCCCAGCACTGTGGTGTCCCCACCTCCCTCCCACTCCAGCAAGATGCAGCTTCCCCACAAGGTGCTTTCCGTTTATGCACAGCTGCCTTGAATACCTTCCCCTCACTGCACTTGACAGATATTTTTAGGCAGCTCAGCTCAACTCTAGGTGCCCCTTTCAGTTGTGCTGCTTAGGGTGTCCACCCACGGTCCCCTGACCACATCAACCAAGCTACAATGGAAGCTTTACCAGACAGCTCCCAGGCAGATAACTACACCATGGAGCCTGACCCCAGGCAGACTGAATGCATCCTTTGCCTGGGTGCACACTGATTTCCTAATCCAGGCACAGCAGCCTCAAGGACTTGATCATGATCTCACTCAACCCAACTTGGCACTGGTACAACCCTGCTGGATTTGATGGCACATGACTGATGTTGGCATTCCCTGTTACTCATTAATACCAATGTAAGCAACACCAGCATCAGGTGTTTAACCACTGAAATCTTAGCTTAGCCCTTACAGCCGGATGACAGCCAAGTTCTGCAACTATTACACAGACTACAATGTGTATTTCATGAATACAGCACCCAAAATCACCTTCAGAGGGAGTGCTGCCCAAGAAGCATGAGATCTGGTCTCTACAGTGTTGCTTATATGGATGCAACTTTTATCAGCGAAGCAGCACTTTTGCTGCTAGTACGTGAAATTGCATGGTGGGATTTTTACTGGCACAGTTACACCAATCATAAATAACACACACACTTCACTCTATTCCTGACCACACTTTCCACTGCAGGAAAAGCCAAACTGTAAGTCTGACCTAACACCAACCAGTCTGCTGGTCAACTTGCTGCTATTGGTGTGTTTGTGAGGGCTGATGTACTGTTCCCATCATGCTGGCAAAGGAAAAAAATGATCCTTGGGTGAGATTTTGTTAATGAATAAAGCCACATCTCTATAAGCATGTTGATGTCTGTGTAGATTACTGAAGCTACTCATCCACCAATCTGCATTTCTACCCCTACCATTACCAACTGGTATTTTTAAAACTTTATTTTTATATTCTAAATATATCAATACAATTAATGCTTCATAATGTGTACATATAGGCAAGTATGGCAGGGGACACTTTAATCTCTAGAAAGTTATTTTCTCTTGCCACGCAAGAAAGGTGGCAGGGTCTCTTTTTTCTGTAGGCCATATCTGTTAGCCATTTTTTGAGCTTATTCAACGTCCTACTTCAAAAAGCTAATTTTCATTCAAAGTCAAATACCTGCAGAGTATCTGTTATTGTTTGAATTCCACAGTCTCTATGGGGCAAGCTGGGAAGTCATGAGAAATCACAGGCAGGTGCCTCTTAGATAAGGACCCTCAGCCTCACTGGTCCCTAGGGGAAAGAGCATCCTCCTGCCTTCCCTCTATGGAACTGCAACACCATGAGTGCAATATAGGGCTACAAGAATAGGCTGCTGGGCACATACACACTGCCAGAGAGATTCTGCTCAGGAATACTTTATAGTATTTTTGAGCTGCCTGGTTAACATGCAGCCTTGCTAACCACAGCTGCCTTTTTCTAACCCAGAGAAAAAAAGAGATAATAAAAATCTAATAATAGAATCATAGGATATCTCAAGTTGGAAGGGACCCACGAGGATCACCGAGTCCAAATCCCAGGTAATGTTTTTACAAGAAGTGCATATTCATTTCCAAATGCAATCTACAAAAAAGTGTAATAAATTAAACACATAATAATTTTGGCTTTGAATAAATAGAAAAAAACCATAAGTTTTCAGTGAAAACTTGTGATAGATAACCAATCATTTTTTGTCAATTACAAGGCTTTAAAGCAAAAATTAGATTTTTTGTAGGGAAAAATCACAGTGTGCTATTGTACACAGGCACCTCTGTATTTTGATCACATGAATACATATTCCTATGTGTGTTTAGGAGTCAATACAAAAATGTACAAAGCTAGCAATGCTGGTATTGTAACTATTAAATAAGCGTTATCAACTAACAAATGCTAGGAACTGAGTAGTGGTATAAAAATTGATTTTTCAATTCATATAAGCTAGCAAAAATACAAAGAAGCAAGTGATTGTGACCTAGTGGTCATAAATTACTTTATCACCTTCACTTAAAGAGTAAAAGTCTGGACAATGTGTCTCCACCCAGCAACATGATAAAAGGTAACCTTTGCACTTTTTCCTGTTACTAAATAGCCGTGGGGGAGCATTAGTCCAACTTCATTTATCATCACTACTAACTGAGGTCAAAAGCTTGTTTTATGTTTCATGGACATGATCAATATTTTTATTTTCAAATTCTTACGAGAGACACTGCGGTTAAGAGACTCCAGATACAGTACAGCCTCCCAGAGAAAATATATTTATTGCTTTCTTTCCAGATTCTATAAAAAGTTCTGAAGTGCAATGAGAGCGCAGTGATTCCCTGTTGATCAAACAGGCTGACCATTTCCAACAATTATACATACCATCACAGCTACAGTTATCATGGAATGATGGCTTTTATCGTAGAAGAAAGCATTCATTCAGCCTGAGTTTGCATCTGCTACCACAAAATAGCCAGAATTATTAAACCAATCCAATTCACTTACATTAAGAAAATTTTCATCTATTCTTTTTTACATAAAAGTAAATTGCACTGTACTCTTTCTTTTTACATCTCTCTTCCTCCTCCATCACTAGCATCTTTTCTTTCTAATTAGCCTTTCAGAAGACCCCAAATAAATGCATTAATTATCTGTCTTTAGAGTACACAGTGCTATTCAACCAGTGGTCTACAAGACAGGAAAACAGGATCTGTGAAACAACTGTAAAAATACTGTTTAAGAACATATGTATTTACACCTATACAAACAAAGCAGAAAAAAAATCAAAGTAATAAGGTATTATTCAAATTTTAACATAAGCCCTAGCTGCTTGTAAGTTATAAACATTACAGCAAGATAATCTACTTTTTCATCCCCTCTACCCAAACTAGGTGGACCCACAGTTTAAAAATTTACAAAGCACTGCTGCAAAGGGGGACCCCCTAAAGGAGTACCTCTGTACTATACTAGCATGAGCTCCTAAAACAGATGCAGGAAAAACTATACCTTATCAGAACGTACAATTACATTACTGTGCCCTGTAATATGGTAAAACCAACCCCCCATTAACAACACAAACTACTGCATTAAAATAGTAATTTTGGAAGTTTTAGAAACTGAGAGAAAAATATATAATTCTACTCTTTGGATTTCTTGACACCAAAGCAATTGTGGTATTTCAACTAACAAATACACCTATACAACCACATTAAAAGATCAGGCTATATAGATACAACAACAACCAAAATTTGGTCACATATTTTCCATGCATTTTTAATGCAGGTTTTCTTCATTTAACGTGATCCTTGAAAGCCCGCCTATCATAATCAACAATCATAATGCTTTGCCTCTCAGCAATATGCCTTACAAAGATTAGCAAGTTCATCTTCCTAACATCTACATTTCACAGGTAATGAGCAGACACAAAGCAGTTAAGTTCTGTAAGTCCCAGAGGAAGCATAGGCCTGAACTGGAAACGACAAGCGGATGTCATGACTCTCAAATCTGTTCTTCAGCCTCAAGGTTTTCCTTTGTCTTCTCCTCTAATTCATTTCCAAATCTGTATCAGCTAACATTTCCAACTGGTACAGGGGAGTTTGCAGGGAAATGCATTTGCTCTGCAGAAATAATCTCATCATTCGTATAAAAACGCAAGCATGCTAAAACCAGAAAACTCCTTCCCATTGACTGATACTTGAGGGATGGTCAGGTGATGCTCTAGCACTTGCCCCTTCTTTACTTTAGCATCTGAACTGGAACAGCAAGCATGTAGTATATTGTAAAGGAGTATTCATATCCTCTGCTTCTTTTCAGAAGATGCATAGGTATATATGATCCTTAAATAAATCCCTAAGTAATTTCTAAATTGACTCATAACACCCCAGATAAAGTAACAGGTCCTTTTATTTGGAAAAACAAGGAAAATTTCCCAAGCTGCCTTTGTAATATTTGCTGGTGAACCTCAAAAGCCAGATGAAAACCACAGGTTAGAAGTGGAATTTTATGCAAAAAGCAAAACATAAAATGTCATAGACCTTTGTATTTATTCAGTGTCTCTCCAGGCAGAGCTGCTCTGGCTCCCCCCTCTCCCCACCCTTTCAGAGCAAAGCCTCATCATCCCTGCCAAAGCCCAAGCCCAGCCACCAGCAGGTCGGTAACAATCACAAACTCCAGTTTGCATGGGGTGGAGCTGCCTTGGGCAACTCTACGTCTGCAATTACTTCCTAGAGCATGGAGTAAGGGTGAGGCTGCTGTGGTTGAGCTTGGAACAGGAAGAGTTGAGGCTGCTGTGCTCAGTCTCCTCTAGCACCTGGCTGTTCTCCCAGCCTGCCACAGCATCCTGCTCAGCCTCCTGGTACCACGAGCAGCACAGCAGCCTCTGGATGTCAGAAAGGGGAGATGCAAGTGGCTCAGAGGAAACTCTACAGCTGCCTCTACTCAATTCGGACAATGAAGTCTTGTAGTCTCAAGATGGATTTTGGTGCTGACAACTCAACATCATGCTCAATGTAAAAACCAAATTACACAGCCTATTCCACTCTATAGGTTACTATAACTCCTGATCCCAGCATGAGCAGTGCCTGGGTATTACTGAGGTGTCAAAGGAGAGTTACAGTAGAATCAAACATCAGTCTGAAAAGGCAGAGAAGCTGAAATGGAGTAAGGAAAATGAGAAGCTTGCCCAAGGCTAACTGCAATGGAATCCATCTGAGCTCCCCTTTTCAGCATCCACAGATGCTTTTCTAGGGATCGCAATAACTCCTGTATTGCTATACAGTTTTCAGGAGTGGGCAGTTTTATTCAGCACTGCAGAGTTACTCGGTCTAAAATTTAACCTGATCTGTCACCACTGCTTTCTTTTTCTTATTCCTAGTAAGGGAACAAATGATTACAGGCTTTACTGAATGGCAGACAGCTCTGCAAGTATGGGTGGACGAGGTCCTGAGGGACATGGTTTAGTGTTTTGTGGGAGTGGTTGGACTCGATGATCCAGTGGGTCTCTTCCAACCCGGTGATTCTGTGATTCTGTGATTCTATGAAGTTGGAAGAGTTTTTTCTGCAACGGGAAGACATACAGGTCCTTTGAGGGCTCTCTTCTACATCATTTCAGGGATCAGTTCTGCAGTTTGGCTTTGTAGCAATGCAGAGTGGTTTCTGGTTGAGTTCTGGGCAAGCAGCCTTGGAAGTTAGTTTTTGAGCAACTGTGAAGGTTGGAGACATTGCGTAAACATAGCATGACTTGGCAGAGCAGTTCAGAGTTTAGCATAAATCTGATGTTGCTCGGTCTATCTGAAGTTTGCCATCAGAGGTGTTTTGAGAGCCTGTGCTCTGTTGCTGCCCCCAGGCCCAATGGCCAGCAAGACCAGAGTGCCACAAGCCGCAGAGGAGTAATCTTAGTTTAAGAAGTCCTCACCTTTATTTACTTTACCTAATCATCTTTCACAGTTTGGCACGTTTTCAGCTATACAGATTCATCTGATTAAGTCACACTCTGAATTGCACATCGATGAACCAGACATGAATAGATACAAAAAGAAGAGCTTGGAGAGCTGAAAACAGTTCCCAGGAGGTGTGCTTATGCCTAGCTCCACAGTGCTCTAGAACAGTAGGTACCAAGGATTCCCATCCTCATCTCCTGGATGCTGCATGTTCTTTGTGGGTTTTGAACATGACCACATAGAGCCACCACCCTTTGGTCCTTCACTGTAAGGACATATTTTGAAGGAATAAATCAGAAGGATAAATATAGAATGTCCTGAATTTGGAGGGACTCACAAGGATCATCAAGTCCAACTCCTGTCCCTGCATAGAAAACCTCCAACATTCACACCACGTGTTTGAGGGCATTATCCAAATGCTTCTTGAATATTGCCAGGCTTGGTGCCTTTATTGCTTCCCTGGGAACCCCATTCCAGTGCTCCACCACCCTCTGGGTGAAGAACCTTTTCCTAATATCCAACCTATACCTCCCCAGCACATCTTTCTGCCATTGCCTTGGGTCCTATTATTGGTCACCAAAGAGAAGAGATCAGCACCTGCTCCTGCTCCTGCTCCTCCTCCTTCCCTTGTGAGGAAGCTGTAAACTGTACTGAGGTCTCCCCTAAGTCTCTTCATCTCCAGGCTGAGCAGACCAAGTGATTTTAGCCACTCCTCATACTTCTCCTCTAAACCCATCACCAACTTTGTGGCTCTTCTCCAGACACTCTCCAGTAGCTTCAAATACTTTTTATAATGTGGTGCCCCAAACTGCACACAGTACTCAAGGGGGGGCTGCACCCGTTCAGAGTATAGCAGTACAACCCCTTCCCTTGATCAGCTCAGGAGACGGTTGGCCATCGTGGCTGCCAGGGTGCACTGTTGACTCATGTTCAACTTGCCACTGACTAGAACTACCAGATCCCTTTCCACAAGGCTGTTTAGGGAGGACAGAGTTGAATCTTCTCTGTATTCCCATATATACACCTCTTCTTCCTCTTCTCCTCCATAATTTGACTCCCAAGTTAAGCCATATGTGCTTATTCAAGGCCTAAAGATCTGTATGGGAAGATCAGCTCAACTGCCAACAGCTGAGTGCTGGAGGACTACACAATGTGGATTAGTTGGGACTACCAACTTTTACATGACATGAACATAAAAGACAACAGACAGGTCTCAGAGCACTTAAAACACAGTCTGCAAACAAAATGTGACTCACCCCTAATTACAGCAGTTACCTCTTCGCTATAATTTATCATACATTTATAGTCATGCAGATAAGGTATTTAAGTAATAAAAAGTCTGGTGTGTTATGAAGCCAGATGACAGTAAAGCAACTTAAATAGCAGGTGCTCTAAGAGCTTTTGAAACACTAGGTGAAATCTCAAATAACTTGATTTGTCTTTTCTTGTAACAAATTCAGAACAGTTTAGGCAGCCTTGGTGGCTGTGCCAGTCCAAAGCAAAGGGTTCAAGTTTTTGTTATTTTCAGTGACAGGGGCCTCCTCTGCACAAAAGTAAAGACTACACAGAACAGTCCAAATAGAAACTTGTGCTTAATCATCTCCTGATGCTATTTAAAAGCAACATATTGAATATGTGGCATAAATGACAGTGGCATAAAGCAGACTGGGAAGGCATGGGATGCCACATATGAGCAATGGTGACTCATGCCTCTGTAGCTTAAGAAGCGCTGAGGCACAGCTCCAGGCTGCACGTAATTAGCTCTTCCCTAGGAAGAAACCTCTGGCAGGACCAACAACTAAGAAGGACAAATACCTCCCCTGCTCCAGGCCAAATCTTACCTTTTGGTGAAACCAACAGTGACAGAAGCGACAGGATCTCAAGTAAATGGATCAATGCCCTTGCGTGAATACTGCAAAATCAGCTTTACAGCATGGGGAAATGCAAGGTACAAATGTTTCGTTACCACATTTGGGAAAATACAGAGATGGATCAAGTTCCACAGACTTTATTTGCCAACTGGTCTACTAGATGACTGGGTAAGGGAATAAACTAGAATTGCTTCCAGTTATGGTGGTCTGTCCTGAAAGGAGAACATGTTTGAGCCTGACTGCTTAGCACCTTGTAAGCTTTGTAACAAAATAACATCTCCAAGTCACAGAGATTTTAGTGGCTGTATGGGAATACATACTGGCTTTTACATGAAATCTTTACAGAAAAGAGATGCACAAACATGGAAACATCAGGGAATTGTCCATCAACACAATGTACTTGAACTTCAGACAAAGTCTTAACAATTTGGGATTCACCTTGCTCAGCATTATACCTCAAATGATTGTTTAGAATGAATCAAGCACTGGACTGCCACAGGAACAACTTGCTGAGTGGGTACATTTCCGTAACTTGGAGCTGTAAGGTAGAGTTAAAAATGAATTGTAGTCAAAAGTTCAAACCCCAATGACTTCATTGTGTGAGTACGTGGCATTCATAAGAGTGCCTGCAGGCTGCATAAACTCCAATTAAAATATAACTTGGCATAAGTATCTTTGGTGCCAAGCTACCTCCACACTGAAGGAAGCACGCTGTAAAGGAAGAGGAAATGAGATATGAAACTCTCCAAATAAGTGGCAGGGAGAAACCATACCACTCTGTCTGTTTTGCAGTCACTCTGAGTGTCACAGCTGTAGGGCTGTATAGGGGATGAGAAGCAGGTATGAGAAAAAAAGGACAGAGTTTTCACCCCTTGCATAGTAAGACAGAAGTAAACTCTGTGCTGCATATCTCCTGCTTCTGATTTGCAGCTACCACCTCCAAAAATGTTGGGGGTTTTGGATCAGAAGAGGACTTGAGTGGCCACAGTTGTTCTGCCATATACAGAGGGCTCCAGCCAGTGCTCGCAACAGAGGGAGGCGACTACAGCTGCCCCAGCAGTGAAGGAGTCCATCCCCTGCCACCATCTCCTTCACCTCCTGCAGGACTCCATCCTACAGCAGCTGTCTGCCCACTACACAACCCCAGAGCTGCCATCAGTGCATGCTCTGTATTTTAGGCAATTCCAGTAAATAATAAAAAGCCTACGATTAACCTAAAATATGTTATAATATAGCGAGAAAGTTTAAATTGCATGCTAGATAAAAACAGAATGTGGTATTAAAACTAAAACTGCAGTAACTTTTATCCATCTAATACACACGTTCATTGAAAAACTGTACTGGTTTGTCAGGAGCCAGAGGGACAAGCTGAATTTCTCTTGGGTCACCACTAGATGGTAGATGAGTAGCATTAATTCTGCTTGATTTTATTCCCGAGAAATACAACTGACAGGCATCCACACTAGTGCTCTTGCCTCTTCTGGCAGCGTGAACGCATCTTCCTGCATAGGCTTTCAAGTGAGAGTTTTGGAGAAACTGGATGGCTTTGGCAACTCTGTAACTCCAGAAAAGGAATAACCTCAGAGCCCCAACATGTATATAGATTTGGTTTATTTTTCCAATCTTACCACAGCTGCAAGCGCTATAGTAAGCAAACTTACTTTTCTCCATTAGAAGGACAGTATTGATAAAGTCTGTAAACATTTAGAATTAATTTGCAAAAACCCTGCCAGACTTTCACAAGTAAGATGGCTTTGCAGACACTCTAAGACTTTATAGCATGAAAGGCTGAAGTTTGCACAGCTGCAGCAATTGCCTTTGTCTATCTCATATCTAAAGTCAAACTGAGGCAGCTTAAAAGTTGTTTTATCTTTATTTTGTAAATGGTTTCCATACGCATACAGATTCAGAGGCATTTTTGCCCCAGTGGATTTTTCCCAATGTGTAGCAAACCTTTTTCTGCCCCTTGACCCTGAGTAGCTCAAAACTACATTACTGTACATCACCAGGGCTGAGGTGAGCCACACCATCTCAGAGAGGTGCATGATACGCCTGACAGCTCTTCACCAATGCTGACAAATCATTGCAACTGCTCCAGTGCCAATTCACACAGTAGCTGAGGCAAGGTCACAGGGTCATTATGCGAACTTACCTCAGAGATGCTGCGCTATGTATACCAGGAGTATGAAATCATGCATTAGATGCATCTGTCTTTAACAGAACATTAGCAGCAACACTTTCAGCCCAGTAGGTAAAGTATTGCTGTTTAAAATTTGCAGACAAATAAATACCCAGTTTACCCTTAGCATGGCCATCCCTCTGTGGCAAAAACATGGGAGGGTTCTGAATGCTTAAACTTCTACACTGTATCTTTCACACCACACAGCTTTACAAATACTACCGGCTTCTGCAAGGCTTCCAGTATATCAACACCACTTTAAAAGACTTAGATCTTTAGAGACTGTTCAGCTTGTAAGGAAACACAGCCAGATGCTACTTAGGCTGATAAAATCTGACAAGACCACAAGACAAGGGGGTATATCTGCAGAGAACTGCCCTTAAAGACATACAGGAATAGCTTTGCTGCCAAAACTCGTTCATATTAATGCACACAGAAAAAATAATTTAATGTTAGCATCCAAAAAGAATATATTAAAGGAAATAATTGCTGTCAGCATATTTTACCAATAACAAGCTGCAACAGCCATTAGCATTCAGGTTGGTTTGCATTGTTTGCATTGTTTTGCATTAATACAGACAAAACGCGATACATTACATATATATAGAAACACGTGCATATATATACAGCTTCTAAAGAATTTTGCTTTCTTTCTTACCTCTTCCTTTTTCTCTTCAGCACTAGAGGCTAAATTTAGGCTCAGCTGAGAGTGGCTGCTTATGCCACTGTCTTCATTTCCATCATCATAATACACAGTTTGCACCGAGTCCTGGAAGCAAACAGGATTCCTGCCCAGCTTCAGCCCTGGTACTTCGACTCTATCCTCACTCTCTGATGAGCTCAGTGAACACGTGCTGTGATGGTTTGAGCACTGGAAATCCATATTGCACTTGACCGTCTCTGCAGAGAGACTTTGAGGTTTTGGAGTAGTTGGCCTCACTGGAACGTGGTGGTTTTCAGCTTCACATGTAAACTGCTGGGTAACTTTTGGTTCATCCGAGTCTGAATAAAATACTTCATTGGGAAATGGACTAATGTCAGTGAGTGTGGGTGATAAGCTGCCAGAGTCTGGGAAACCTGATGATGTCCTGAGGCTTTCATCTTCAGCAACAGTTACATTCATTTTAGCTTCTTTATCTTGACCAACTGCAGGGCATGGTAGGCAAGGGGTTCCTGGCAAGGAAGAGTCTGGACTAGATACCGGGGAGGTGCATCTCTTTCTGTCATGATCTGTGCTGCTGGAAACCCTGCGGGAGTAGTCATCGTGCAGTCTGCTGCTTGACCTTATGCTCTGGGACGGCTCACTGGAAGAAGGCTCTGTGCTCTTAGAGCCATCCTTCTTCCATGCAACATCTGTAACATTACTGACAAGTTTCAACACTCGGTCAAAATCCTTTGCCCTGATAGGGCTCTTCCATCGCTTGGATCGCCTCTCAGGGTTCCCACTGCTTTTGTCTGAGTCAGCAGAATTAATACTCATGGTCCTTGTTGGCACCTCTTTTTCATTGGAAGCCTTGAGGTCAGTAAGGTTTGAGGTGGACTTCCGTTTGAATGAGCTTTTTTTCAGAAAGTTCAGGTTATCTGAGCTTTTGCTTCTCCGATAAATGATCCTGTTGTTTTCAGAGTTTTTCACCAAAATTTCACAGATCTTTGGCTCCACGCTGACAGGTGATGTTGGCCTAGTACAGTTGTGATGACTCTGAACTTTATCCATGTCTAGCAAGTTTATACGGCCAGCACCATAAGCCCGCCTGATGCTGCGTGAGCGATGAGTGTTCCTCAGGAAAGACTCATCGCTTTCCTCTGCATCAGAGCAGTCAGAAGCTAAACCATCCACTGCATTCTGAAAATCATGTAGAGGCCCCGTATAGGAATACCTGTTTGCCTGAACTTGCATCACTGCCCCGTTTGAACCATGCTTGCCTATGCCATTCTCATTTAAGATGTCTGAGCATTCCCTTGCTTGAATTCCTTGGAGAACTGAAGATTTCAACTTCTTGAAAGATCCCATCTTTCTGATGGAAGACAAAGCATTCCACGTGGACGAGTTTCCCATCAAAACCAGAGAACGAGGCCTGTCAGAGCTGGAATTAGCCCGTTTCCGAGGGGTGGTGAAAAAGCGCACGATTTTGGAAGGGCTGAGTTTATCCTCTGGGATTTCCTCTTCACAACTGTTGCTGGTGCTGCATCCCCCATTATGAGTGACACAGCTAGTCTGGCTTGGGGTCTCTTTATTATCCATAACTATACAAGTAACAGTGGTGCCATTTCCACAGCCATTGGGAAATGTTGTCATGCTCTCGACGCTGTACGCATGGAGACGGAGGCTGGGGTAGCTCAGAGCGACACTGCTGTCTCCATCAGCCGACCTCGATGCCCCTTCTTCATCTGCTGCACCTTGGTTTGTCCTGCTTTCACATGGACTGGGTGAGCTGACCTCCTCGGGCTGCACTGCCTGCATCAGGAAAATGAAAGCAACCGTTACAGAAATTCCTTACAAAGTCCCCAACTAAAAGAAGTTCGAGCCCCATTGTAAGAAGTAAAGACACACACAGAATTAAGGAGCTCTTTTTTTGCCAGACAAAGATACGTTGCAGAGAAAACATTCATAACTCCTTCAAAGTGTAATTGCATTCATTAGCAATTTAAGAGACCAGAATAATTTCAATATGTACTTGGTTTTCTAATGCCTCATAAGCTAGTCAATTCAATATAACTACCACACCTACAACACTAAAAATATAATCACATTGAGAAAACACCAACATCAATCCAGTTTTCCTCCTTCCAGAGCTCAGCATTGAGCTCCAAGACACATCGGAAGTTTTCATCCTAAATTTGAAGCATGCCGTCACGTGTCACCTAATCCTCAAACAGCGGGTGAAGAAGAGGAAAACATATATATTTTTTTCTCATGTTTGCTGCTGTCAGAAGGCTACACAACACTGTCTGTCCCCTAAGAGCCGCAGACCTGAGAGTTACACTAAGTGCACAGCAAAGTACTTTTTCCCTTGCCAAGGAAAACCAGCTTCAGAAGTACGTAAAGGCAGTAGGTGGGTTATGCCGTCACGCCAGCACGATGGAAAAACTTTAACTTGGCAGCGAGCAGAACCGCTGAGACTGGGAGATGCTGCATGAGGAATCTGCCCTGAGCTGAGCGTGGGGGCTCCGGCTGCGGGGCTGGGACAGCTGAGGGCGCCCCAGGCCGAGGGGGCAGGCAGGTGCTCTCACTGCCCCACAACGCTCGAAGCCACCGGGATGCCCGGTCTAACCTCACAAACGCAGCTCAGGGCACGGTTCTCTCTGCAAAAGCCAGCGAGATCTCCACAAACCCACCGCTGCCGGGGGGAGGGGGGCTCTCCCCCACACTCACGAAAGAAAAGAGAGAAAACGCACAGCGGGGAAAGAGGCAGCTCCGTCTCCTTCTTTGTCTCCTTCCCACCCAAGCGGCCGCGGAGGGGCTCGGGCACCGGGAGCCGCGGAGCTCGTACCCGCCGCGGCGGGGATGGTCCCTCCTTCCCGGGCCGAGTCCCGCGAGCCGCCGTCCCTCCGGGGACCGAAGGGGTTTCTCGCGTTTCGGCGAGACGCCTGAAATCTCTCGCGCCGCTGCTTTTAATCCCCCTCGTTCGCAGCGTCGCGGCGGGGACCGGCCCGGCTGCAAGGGAGGGCAGAGCCGAGCCGAACCGAACCGAGCCGAGCCCAGCAGAACAGCGGGAGGCAGAGCCGAGCCGGGTAGAGCCGAACCGAACCGGACCGGGCTGGGCAGAGCAAAGCAGAGCCGGACACAGCCAGAGCCGAGCCGAACCGAGCCGGGCAAAGCAGAGCAGAGCCGAACCGAGCCGGGCAGAGCCTCCCCCGGCGCCGCAGCCCCGGTCCAGCCAAAGCCCGTCGGGCACTGACACCCCGCGCCGCTCTTGCCGCTCGCCAGTTTCCACGCGGAAAAAAAAAAACCCAAAGAAACCCAAAGCCCGAGCACGTAACTGTAAGGAGAAGCAGAGGCTGCGCACGGCAGAGAAGTTCCCATGGAGGGAGGAACCGCACCCGAGCCGGCGGAGGGGCAGCGAGGCAGGAGGAGCGATGCTCTCCAGGGCGCTGGAAGCCCCGCGTCCCGGCGCCGCCGCATCGCCCGCCGGGGGGGGCGGGAGGGAACGAGCCCCGGGCAGCGGCGACTCCGCCCCGAGGCGGCTCCGCGGGGCCGGAGGGAGGAGGGAGGGAGGGAGCGAATCCCCGGGAGGAGGGACCGGCCGCACGAGGTGCGTTTGGTGCCTTCGAGAAGCCGCAGCATCACCGCTCGGCTCACCCTCACCGGTGCCGCGGGTCCCACACGGGCTCCTGCTCCGACCCCCGGCGAGCTGGACAACGCGGGGACCAGCGCTCGCTCCTCCTCAAACGCGAGTTTGTTCCCCATCTCCCATCCTCAGACTAAGTAGTCCACCTCCCTACGCGGTATCAGTGACCCTCCTGGTCAGCCCAAAGCAGTTTAAGAAGCCTCTGATCATCTGTCAAGCTTTTTCACCCCAGCAAGGTATATCTGGTATAGAACACTAAATTATATAAATATACGATATTTATATTTATAAATATATAATAGCCCAGAAGGCCAACC
>WAAB01024684.1:8275-59448 GCA_013389865.1 Piaya cayana
GTGTGCAGTTCTGGGCCCCTCACCACAAGAAGGATGTTGACGCTCTGGAGAGTGTCCAGAGAAGAGCAACAAAGCTGGTGAAGGGACTGGAGAACAGGCCTTATGAGGAGCAGCTGAGAGAGCTGGGGTTGTTTAGCCTGGAGAAGAGGAGGTTGAGGGGAGACCTCATTGCCCTCTACAACTACCTGAAGGGAGGTTATAGAGAGGAGGGAGCTGGCCTCTTCTCCCAAGTGACAGGTGGATGAGGTACTGAGGAGTATGGTTTAGTAATTGATAGGAATGGTTGTACTCGATGATCTGATGGGTCATTTCCAACCTGGTTATTCTACGATTCTGTGATACTATGATTGTGTGTCGTACATGATGTTTATGTAGCACACTGCTGAGGACTGTCTACAGTACAACAGAGCAAGGAAAGTCACAGCAAATATGCCTTCTCTTAGTGATGTTGTTTCTGTGTCCAGGATGCTTAGGGTTTGGAGAAAACATGTGCCAGGGGGGCAAGGGGGGCAAAGAGTAGCAGCAGCTGTAGAGAGAGAAGATAACATTTCATTGGTATGCATTCCCTACCCTAAATGCAAACTGAGAAAGCAACTCTCACCTTCATTGTGTTTCACAGAGCAGGTTAATCATGAAGGACAGGAACAGGACATTGGCTATTTCTCTTCTCCTGATCTACTTTTTGATCTTGGACTACCACCTTCATTTCTTATTATATAAATTCCTTTTTTTCTATGACAGGATAAGAATACCCTTCTTTGTGAAGTCCTTTCATATATCGAGAGGTAAAACACCACACAGAAGTACAAATTATTATCTTTATCAGAGTCACAACCATCTTCCTCTTGGATGAAGTCTTTCATTTGTACAAAAAACCATAATTGCTGAATAACTCTCTGGTGTCACACCAAAATAGTCATGTATCTGCTTTCATTGCACAGAAAGACTTGTGTTTCTTCATTCAAGGACTTGTTAAACTTCTCAGTGTGTGTCCTGACAAGGTAACATGAAGAAGTGGGTTCAAGAGTAAATGAGAATAATGACAATCTCTTTCTTGCACTTCCTTTTGCCTTTTCACCTTTCTGCTTTTCTTTGCAGCTCAGGAAGTGTCAGAAAAGAGGCAGAAGTTTCTGGCTGCAGAGTCAACAAGTGTCAAGCAGACCTGCTGTTTGTCTTCCTTTCAACCTTGAGAAGCCAACCTTGGCTTGAAACATCCAAACATGTTTAAAGTAATGAAATAGAAACAAAATAGTGATGCTCAGACACCAGGGTTTTCTGGGAGCACTGAAAGTTCTGAACAAAAACGCCTCATCCAAACAACTGTTTCTACCAATTGCTTTGCATATCTTGTAAAAAATGGCACAAAGGTAAAACTTTGCCAGAGGTTGCCTTATGATATTTTACCAAGGGTGGGAAGTAGTCATTCCTCTGCCTAACATCTGCAGAAATTAGCGGTATTGTGGATAATTAAATCAGGGGATACAAGTAAAGGAGGTTGCCTTCTGCTCAAAGCATAATTCTGCAGATCTTGTCCACAGTTCTGTTATAGAGTGGCACAGAAGACCTGAACACTTAATTTGGGTTAATTAAACTAAGGGTTTCAGCTATTTGATTTGATATTTTCCAGGAAATTATTCCAAAACTTGCCAGCCCAAGATTTGACCAGCAGGAGAGGGGTTACTGACAGCAGTAATGGAATGCAATGGGAGTGTCCTCTGGTATTACTAGAAGAAACAACAGCATTTTAAAGCAAGCAAACAAATAAAACTGTCAAAGCATTTAATTTTGGACTGCAGAAACAAATAGACTCCTGAGCTTAATCTGTCAACCCATCTGTTTCAACCCCTCAAGAGACAAATGAGATACATTCATCACCTCCTTGCTTACAGCTGTGAGAAAGCATTCATTTTAATTGTTATGAGGTATGGGGGTGGGACATTTGAATATGTTTAGAAGAAAGATATTCACAGTCAACAACCTTCAATCCACTATTGCCATGAGTAGATTGATTACCTTCCTGTCAGCTTTTAGTCAAAATCCAGTTAGGAGATGCATACAGAGATGCTGATATCAAGCATACTTATTACACTATTGATTACTATGATGTATGG
This sequence comes from Piaya cayana, assembly GCA_013389865.1. Lineage (NCBI taxonomy): Eukaryota > Metazoa > Chordata > Aves > Cuculiformes > Coccyzidae > Piaya > Piaya cayana. The sequence continues at coordinate 10,387 of WAAB01024684.1, forward strand.
GGTTCAGTGTAAGGTTGTGAATGCAGAGTCAGTCATGTATATATGGCAGCAGAAGGATGTGGGAGGAAGCATAATGCATAGGCAAGTGGTCAGAAAAGAATGGAAATTAATATCTGGTCCATTGCAGAGGTATTTAAATCCCCAAGAAAGTCAAACAACTTATATTTTAATGAAGAATGATTAGTGTACTACCTGGATAGAAAATAAATGAACTAATTTCAGAGAGAAGGATCACAGCTGTCTGCATCCCCTGGAAGGCTTCAAGGGGAGACTAGGCTTGAAAGCTGTCATGATCTTCTCAGCTGAGACCTCCTGTGGGTAAAGGCTGAGGTCAAAGTCATGGACAGAGAACATCCCTGCCAGATGAGCATGAGAAAAGGCTGCAACAAACTGTTGGGAGAAAGGTAAAGAGGAAGAGATGGGGGGTGTAAAAGGGAGTCCCTCCTCTTCAATATCAAGTGTTGTTTTTTCCTTCCATTTCTTCACTTTTACCTTTTATAAATTTTGTGACAACATTGTCCATTTCATATCTGATTAATAAATACTTTCATCTGTAACTGATCTTATCCTGGCTTAAATGAAGAGCTATTTCAAGGGAACTGTGTAATGACTAGGCACTTTTCACACAAAGTTATGTCAATTTTTAAGGTGAGGTGCTAGGGACACTTCAGTGGACAAACTTGCTCCCAGTGCATTCTCCATGCTGTGTCCCCAGAGCCAGTTTACACAGAGAGGAGATAGCTCTCGCTATACCAAATGATATGGCTGGGAAAAAACAACAAGTTTCTGGGCTCACTCATGCTTGTGTGCTTGTAAGCTTGTCTGTTTTTGCCAGCTATATCACTTGGCCTAATCAATAATTTTCCTCCTCTTGTGAACTGTGCCATATCACTAGCCATGTGATAATGTCTTTTCCCTGCACTACACAAAAAGTAGTGTGTAGTGTGTTTAAAGAGGTTGAGTTAGGAAAGAAAAAGAAAAGGATAAGATAAAACAGCAGCTAATTCCTTACACCGGGAATACAAGGTAATTACACTTCAGACTTTGAAGGGAAGCAGCAGTGTTGATTTCTAATCCTGGAGGCTGCTACATAAATATTTATTTAAAACTCTGATACACCCATTAACAATGAATGTTGAAGGCTGTCTTATTTAGAAACTCCTGTGGCACTTTCGGTAACTCTGAAGTGGCCTGGTGCTGGTCTGTTGGTAATCTCAGTGGGAAATCAGGTCTGATTTAATCCACTTAATTTCTTGTACAAAATACGTAGCTGCAAAATTAGGGCATCATTTGTATTTGCTGCTGAGGGCAGCAACTGCAGCAATGACAGCAATACTCCACATGTCTCAAGGTGCAGGAAGTCCAGCCAGCCTGCGACTCAGACAGAAAGGTTTCCATGTGACCCCTGACCATGCTACTTCTAATTTCAGGTACAGTTATTCATTAAGACCTTCAGGCTTCAAAAACTTAGAAAAGTGTCACTTATACTGACTAAATTCAGTGGGATAACTGACCTAGCCAGAGTCAAGTATGTTCTTAAGTCTTTGCTAGGTCAGAACTTAAACTACCATTATGGTGAGTACTGTGTAGTACTTTCATGAATATTTTAAAAATAGGTCCTATGAGCCATATAAAATCTTCCATTAATTTAAATGAACTTTATAGTGCATGGGGTTTTTGTGTACAGAGCCTTTTTCCTTGAGGAAGAGCTTATACATCTTTTACATCTCCCCATTTTATATAGTTGTAAGTAACAGAACTATACTAAGATGCGCTTTTTTTGTGGTTTTAGATACACAGAGGGGGATTTCCTGATACAAACATGCTCACTGAGCATGCATTCCTGAAAACTGTCACAGTTAATGATTTGACAGATAACAAAACAAACTTTCCCATAGGAATAAATGTAAAGGCAGTGGGTAGGATCTGTGCTTCAGAATTACACAGCTTAGTTACTGAAGAACAGTATGTTACAACATATGATCTCTCTGATTCATATCCCAATTTAACTGCCTAAAAAATAACAAAAGAAAAATTACTAGGAAATATTTTTCAAGTGAAACATCAATAATGATCTGGCACGCCAGGTTTTGAAGATGACAAAGATGACATGGAGAATAAATATGTGGAAACAGCATCATTGGGACTGTCAACTGCCACCTCAGTGTCCGACAGGGACTGAAGGGGTGGACGAGATGCTACTTTTCAACAACTTGTTTTTCAGTGCCTGGTTTTGCACTGGCTGAAGATACTGATAACCTTTAAAAAAACATAATTGAAGACATGACTGCATATTGGTCTGAATTTGATCAGTATGTCTTTTTGTATAAGAAGACTGAATTTTGCAATGCCCTGGTGACCTTGTCCGAGTGTTCTCAGAGTGGACTATTGCTCTGAAAGATCTCAGACACTTCATCTATTTCTCTCTTTCTGAATCTCTATATTTTTATTGTCTATTGAGGTCCCCACCTTTTCGTCAAGGTCAAATCAAGGGAGAAAGACAGAAAAATTTGGAATGATTAGCATAAGAGGGTGTTAATGATATATGGAAGAACTTCCAGAAAATGCATCAGGAAGGTACATGGCGTGCTACTGTATATTTCCTGATTATTTACTTGTATGACATGTAAGACACACAACTGTATAAAAGTTGAATGATTTCTTTACTCCTTGTAATAGAATATCAAAGTTGTTCCTAACTAGACTTTTTCACAAAACTTCCATAAGGACATTTAGGGCAAATTTGACCTACAGGGACAGGCAAAGTGAACCTTAATTTCAGCTTTTATGGGAAAGAGTGAAAGGAGAAATGTAGATCACAAAAAAACTGGACTTCAAACTAAGCTCTAAATCTGTTAGAAAGTACTACTCAAGTCTTAACACCACTCTGTTCTCTAACTGCAATGCAGTAACAGCTCATGTGAATCATATTTCCAGAATTGCTACACTTCTACATTTCCAGTCTGGAAAATAAGCATCTCTGAAAAGCTGACCTTTCACCAAGTACTTCCAACATACACTTTACTAACCTTTATTTCAGGCACATACTCATCTGGCTGGACATCATGCTGCAGTGCTAGGCTGGCCTTCTAGGTGGAGCATGCTTGTGTTTCTGTCTCGAAACTGTAGTTTCTTCTTGGCTTCCATGTTGACTCATATGTATCCAAAACCATAAAATATAAGCCAAACTTAAACAGAATCATAGAATAGTTTATAACTGAATCTACAGGTTGTTCATGTTGATGTGGGGAAATATGTAATTGCAGCCCTTTTCTTGTTACTCCTTTAGACTGCAACATCAGTGTCTGAATGGCTACTAAGTAGACTTGACTACTGGCCAGTTTTAATTTCAAAGCAAATCTTCCACCTGTTTCTTTTCTTACACATTGCTATGGCGAAGATGATAATATACTGTAAACAAAAGTGAAACACAGAAGGATCACTGAAAAAAAAATCCAGAGAAATTAAGACATGAAAACAACAACTAAAAAGAAATCATGTTGCTTATTAGGTGCCATTAAGCAGTCTTTTTTTTTTTTGGACATATTTTGCTGATCATCTACCTGGAAATGTATTCAGAGTCATAAACTTAAACTACTTTGATGACAAAATATTTTTAACAAATACAAGCATTTTACCCATCACAAGACTTATTAGGTCAAGAGCTGTAGTATGTACTGATACTACAGCTTCCAACTCTTTTGGTTTCTCCAATGTTCTTCCATCTAGCTTTTCTGGACTGTGGTGCCTCATAGAATCATAGAATAGTTGGAAGGGACATTAAAGATCATCTAGTTCCAACCCCCCTATATCAGTGGGATGATGTTCAAACATGCCACTAGATAAGGGTGCCCAAGGCCTCATCCAACCAAAGATGGAGCATCCACAACTTCCCTGGACAACCTGTTCCACTGCCTTACTACTTTCATCATGAAGTTCTTCCTTATGTCTAGCCTAAATCTGCCCCTCTCCAGTTTATACCCATTGCCCCTCATCCTTTCACTTCAAGTTTTTGTGAACAGTCCTTCCTCAACTTTCTTGTAGGCCCCTTTTAGGTACTGGAAGATTGCTATAAGGTCTCCTTGGGGCCTTCTCTACTCCAGGCTGAACAACCCCAACTCTCTCAGTCTGTCCTTGTATGGGAGGTGCTCCAGCTCTCTGATCATCTTTGTAGCCCTCCTCTGGACTCCTTCCAACAGTTGCATATCCTTCTTTTGTTGAGGATTCCAGAACTGGACACCATACTCCAGATGAGGTCTCACAGGAGAGGAAGAGAGAGGCAGAATCCCCTCCCTTAACCTGCTGGTGACGCTTCTTTTAATGCAGCCCAAGATATAGTCGGCCTTCTAGGCAGTGAGCACACATTGTCAGCTCTTGTTTAGCTTCCCATTGACCAGCATCCCAAGTCCTTCTCTGCAGGGCAACTCTCAATCATATCATCCCCCATCCTGTACTGGAATCAGGGATTGCCCCGACCCAGGCATAGGACCTTGCACTTGGCCTTGTTGAACCTCATGAGGTTCTCACAGGCCCTCTTCTCCAGCCTGTCCAGGTCCAGGTCCCTATGGATGATAACCCTTCTTTCTGGTGTGGCAACTGCATCACTCAACTTGGCGTCATCTGCAGACTTGCTGAGGGCACACTCAATCTCACTGTCAGTATCATTGATGAAGATATTAAAAAGCACTGGTCCCAGTACAGACCTGTAAGGGACACTACTTGTCACAGATCTCCATGACTATTAACATCCTACCAGAGATGGGAATAGTTTCTGGAGGTCAAGTCATTTTAAAAAGGGCAGTGTTCCTGTGTGTAGGTGCCTGTGTGGGTAGGCTGCTGCAATCCTGCTGTGGTTCATAAATGCCGGATATTGTATTGCACACATTTGGCAGAACTTGAAGCCCAAAGGGCAAAGCATATTCTTAAAAATCCTAGAAATTTACAAAATGTTCCTCAGATTTTACAGTAAGGTCTGAGATATCTTTTAAAAGCTGTGTTTTAAAGGCAAACAGTTTGTAATCTCTCCTCTAAAAGAACTCCCTTTTTCAACAATAAGGCTTTGGAGGGAGCAACAAAACATCAGCATCAACCTTTCATTTACTGCTCTTGCTGCTACTTTTAAAGCTCCAGATTTTAGTTTTATTTGGACTTTATTTTCCCTCTGAGATACAAGCTGTATCCAGCCTCTCAGTGGGTTCATTTTCTTTTACAATGTCTTTCAAACGATTTCTTCAGATTTTGTTTGAGTGGGATGGGTATTATTTGGTAGTAACTAAACTTCAAGACCTATCTCCAACAACCCTGCTGGGAGCATATTTGAGCTCAGATGATTCAAACTCTTTCTTTGGCAGAAGACTCCTCTAGTTTCAGTCAAAATCTTGCCTGGGAGAAGAGAGAGAAATGGACTCCAAATATTTTTACAGAAGGATATCCTGTAAAAACATCCAATTGGTAGTGGCAGAAATGAATAACATTGAAAATCACAGATTACCTTCCAGCAGAACCTCTGGAGCTTCAGAAGATTGTCAGGGGCATTTGGGATGGAATCTTCTGAACAGAAGTGACAAAAGAAGGTGGCTTTCTGGTAATGTTTCAGTAACAGAAACAAGAGATTTCAGTCATTTGTGGAAACTGGGGGAAGTAAAAAGTTCACTACAATTTCAAAGACTGAAAATAAATCCTTCTGGCTCTGAGACAGTGATTTTATTTCAAGTCCAAATTGATTTTATTCAGAACTATACATTCATCTCTAATTATTCTTCACTAAGTCTTCTCAAGCAGCATAGTCCAGAGCATCACGTACCAAATAGGGATGAAGTTACTGCATTTCCTTCTTGACTTGCTGCAGCTTCAGGATATGAAAAGCAGTTCATCTTCCTGCATCTCAGTTTTTCCCAGTATAAAATGGTAGTATTCTTTCTTTTCTTACAGACTGTACCACACAGTGTTTTCATGTCTCTGATTTGATGGCAGATTATTAGAAGTATATGTTAGTGATATTAATTACACATTAATTATTCACCAGTTGTCAGTTATTAATTATCAAAGGGTTTGTTTTACTCTAGGTTGAAATAGGTTGATAGATACTTTAAAGTTACTATTAAAATATGATAAGTCTATCAAAGTTTGCAGCACTCTGTTTTACGATTCACATTCAGTGGAATGCAGTTTTCAAATCTTAAGTATGTTCAGCAACAGGGTAGACACGAACATTGCAGCCAAATGCTACAGTGAGATTCCTCAGCAGCACAGACACATGGTTAAGAGTTTTTAGCTTTCTTTCATGGAAGATTACCAACAGGTTGAAATATTTGGCTGGTGAGATCTTCCTGGTTTGGTCCCTGCCTCTTAATAGGAATGCAATAAGTGCATTGAGGAGCACTGCCCAGGTTGCTCAGAGTCACTCCCAAAGCTAAAACTACATTACAGCAGACAACCCATGTAAACAGACCATGGGCAAATCTGTGGGATCACAGCTATATTCACTTCTTTGGCTGCTCAGCCATTCTCTGAGGAGGCAGCAGATCCACCAACTCAACTGATTTTGCTAGGTGCCAAGCCGAGTTAAGCACCGTAGAGTAATGCTGAGTGCAATTACAATTTCCTGGTGGCATAATTACCTACCTTCAAAGACCACTTTGTCATCCTAAAATAGAAAGTGTGCCTAGAGAGCTACTCCTTGCACAGAACAGTCAACTTGAGCTACTTCTTTTCTACTGTGTTGAACCTGTTGCCATATGAATTGAATAAAGAAATAGTTGTGGCCCTTGTGGGTATATTTCACCAATGATTGTGGCCTTTATGAAAAACCTAAGTATTAGCTCCTCTATGTCTGGCCTTAATATTCTTTCCCTGTGTCCAGCCTCATTCAGTGCTTTGGGATTTCCCTTCACACACCAAAACCAGATTTGGGCTTCTGTGCTCATGAGACTCCTCCTCAGAGATATCTGTAAGCCAACTTTCTGACTTAGTATGTTAAAAAATTTAATTGTTTACAAGGAATAAGGGTTAGGAAATTCACCAGTCATGATTCCACAGATGTTTAAATAGTTTTGTGTTTCTTTTTGAAGGGGCAAGGGCTCCCTCTTTTCACTGTTTTCATCTGGTTTGGAGGGCTTCAGGTTTTTTTTCCTTAGTTTTTTTCCTCCTGCCACTGACCAACAATGGCTGGTTACAGGAACCCAAAGCTGGAATTAAAAAAGAGTTTTCAGCTTACGTGTGAGTGATTAGAAAGGAGCAGGGGGATACCAAGGCAGGGTTTCAGAGCTCTGGGCCATGATATGTCCCTCACAACAAGAAGGATGTTGAGGCTCTGGAGCGAGTCCAGAGAAGAGCAACAAAGCTGATGAGGGAGCTGGAGAATAAGCCTTATGAGGAGCAGCTGAGAGAACTGGGTTTGTTTATCCTGGAGAAGAGGAGGCTGAGGGGAGACCTTATTGCTCTCAACAACTACCTGAAAGGAGGTTGTGGAGAGCAGGGAGCTGGCCTCTTCTCCCAAGTGACAGGGGACAGGACAAGAGGGAATGACCTCAAGCTCCACCAGGGGAGGTTCAGGCTGGACATCAGAAAAAAATATTTCATGGAAAGGTCATTGGGCACTGGAACAGGCTGCCCAAGGCGGTGGTTGGGTCACCTTCCTTGGAGGTATTTAAAAAATGGGTGGATGAGGTGCTGAGGGGCATGATTTAGTGATTGATGGGAATGGGTGGACATGATAATCCAGTGGGTCCTTTCCAACCTAATGATTCTATGATTCTATACTTCATCAAGTGCTCTGGCAGAATGTGGTAGCTGAACAATAATACGGCCCAGTGGAACATAAAGAGAATTGGTAGCCTCCTCCTAAGCTGCCTAGCACCCAATCCACCAGTAAGACTGGCTCAGTGAGGATGGCTCACATGCTAGGACTGGCAGAAAAGCTTTAGTCACCTCCTGTTTCAGGTTGTTATGGACCATTGTTGCAATGATTTCTGAGCCCAGAGACATATTTGCACTTGACACCCTTGGTTCATTCACCTTTACATTTTGCTTGTGATGTCAGAGATGGAAAACAGGAGCTACTATGAAATAGTAGGAGTGTAATTACTGTATGGGTGTCCCTGGCAAGGTGCTGGCAGCAGGGGCTGCAGGGTTCCTTGTAAAGAGAGGCCAGAGCTCCTCCATGCCTGACTTGGTGAGTTCCAGACAGCCCTTCAGCCAGCCTGGTGGCTCCGTGGGGAAAGTGTGGTTAAGAAAGGGTCACACAGAAGAGAGAAACAAACATGAGAAACAGCCCTGCAAACACCATGGTCAGAGAAGGAGGAGAGGGAGAAGGTGCTCCAGGTAGTGCAGGAATTTCCCTGCAGTCCACAGGGAGCCCACACCAGAGAAGATACACACACTACAGCCCCTGGAGGACCCCACACCAGGGCAGGTGGATGTCTCCTGAAGGACTGCAGCCTGTGAACAGCCCGTGCTGGAGGAGGGTGAAAGTGTGGGAAGAAAGGAATGGCAGAGAAGAACTGGAATGGATTGATATGAGGAACGGCTGAGAGAGCTGGGATTGTTTAGCCTGGAGAAGAGGAGGCTGAGGGGAGACCTCATTGCTTTCTATAACTACCTGAAATGAGGTTGTGGAGAGGAGGGTGCAGGGGACAGGACAAGAGGAAATGGCCTCAAGCTCCACCAGGGGAGATTTAGGCTAGACATTAGGAAAAAAAAATCATAGAAAGTGTCACTGGGCACTGGAACAGGCTGCCCAGGGAGGTGGTTGAGTCAATTTCCCTGGGGGTGTTTAAGGCACGGGTGGACAAGGTGCTGAGGGGCAGGGTTTAGTGTTTGATAGGAGTGGTTGGACTTGATGATCTGGTGGGTCTCTTCCAACCTGGTTATTCTATGATTCTATGACCACAGCACCATTTCCCTTTCCCATTTCATGGCTTGTTGGGGAGGAGTCAGGACTGAAGGCATGAAACTTAGCCTGGGAAAGGGGGGGACAACAACATGCTGCTTTAATTTTCATTTTAATGTCTCACTGCCTAAATCTATTTTAATTGGCAATAGATTGAGTCTGTTTTTCCTGAGACAGTAACTGGAAACCCAGTCTTTATCTTCACCCTCTGTCCTGCTGAGAAGGTCGAGGTGAGTGAGTAGTTGGGTGGGACTTTAGCCCTTAGCCAACATTAACCCATCTCATTTACAATCATATAATGATAGAATCACCATTTTGGGAAAAACCCTCTTGGATCATTAAGTCAAATCATTCCTATCTACCACGAAACCATGTCCCTCAGCACCTCGTCTCCCTGTCTTTTAAATACCTCCAGGGATGGTGACTCAATGACCTCCCTGGGCAGCTAGTTCCAGTGCCCTTTCTGTGAAAAATGTCTTTCTGATATCTAGTCTGAACCTCACCTGTCATACCTTGAGGCTATTCCCCCTTGTCCTGTCCCCTATCACTTGGGAGAAGAGGCCAGCTCCCTACTTTCTACAATCTCCTTTCAGGTAGTTGTAGAGAGCAGTAAGGTCAACCCTCAGTCTCCTCTTCTCAAGGCTAAACAACCCCAACTCCCCCAGCTGCTCCTTGCATGACTTTTCTCCAGCCCCTTCACCAGCTTCATTGCTCTTCTCTGGACACGGCCCAGAACCTCAACATCCTTCTTGTAGTGAGGGTCCCAGAACTGAACACAGTATGTATAGGGCAGTTCACCAGTGCCAAGTACAGAGGCAGAACAACCTCTCCTATCTGATACAAGACAAGATGTCTCTGGCCTTCTTGGCCACCTAGGCACACTGCTGGCTCATGTTCAGATGGCTGTCAATCAGCACCCCCAGGTCTTTCTCTTCCAAGCAGCTTTCTAGCCACTCTTCCCCTCGTCTGTAGCACTGCATAGAGTTGTGCCGCAAGTGCAGGACCGGGCATTTGGCCTTGTTGAACCTCATGCCATTGGACTCAGCCCAGTGGTCCAGCCTGTTCAAATGCCTTTGCAGAGCCTCCCTACCCTCCAGCAGATCAACACTTCCACTCAGCTTAGTGTTGTCTACAAACTTATTAAGGGTGCACTCAATGCCTTCATCCAGGTCATTGATAAAGACATTGAACAGGATCAGACCCAACACTAAGCCCTGGGGACACCACTTGTAACTGGCCTCCAGCTGGATTTAATGCCATTTAGCTCAACTGTCTGGGCCTAGACATCCAACCAGTTTTCCACCCAGGAGAGTGTGCACCTGTCCAGGCCAGAGGCTGACAGTTTCCATAGCAGAATGCTGTGAGAAACTGTGTCAAAGGCTTTACTGAAGCCCAGGAAGACTACATTGACAGCCCTTCCCTCATCTAGTAAACAGGTCACCTTGTTATAGAAGGCAATTAGGTTAGTAATCTAATCAGTGCCACTGAAATAGGTAAAAATATGTTTTTTTGAGAAGTGGAAACTATATGCTGATCATTACTGTATTTGCAGTTAGTGTTGGTTCCACTACTGGTAGCCGTGCAAAAAGTCAAATGGCCGCTAAGTGCAAAATGTCCTTCAAGTACCATGTGATGCTAACACATTCTGGGCAGGACTACGTGCCGTAATGGTTAAAATCTTGGCATCTATCTAAGGTCTTCTTATATTAGAGTTCTCAGTGGTGGGTTTGCATCAGTGTTAAGGGATTTTGAGAAAAAAGACAATCTATGATACTTTGGTACTGTTTTATAATGGAAGGTGTGCAAACTACAAGGACTGTTCGCAGTCAATAGTTAATAGGTTGGTCAACAGACAAGCATAACCTAGAGAAATCTCTGAATAAAGGAATTCACCCTGTGAAAGACCATCTAAAGGTGTCGTGGGCTTTCCACTGCAGAAAACTGCTCAAGGTTTCCATTGGCTACTGCTCTTAAATTTTTGAGGTTGCTCATCATGCTTAGGAGTTTTACAAACATCCATAGGTGTTTGTTAAAGCTTTTTGAGATATTGAGCTCCTACTCTAAGGTAAATGACAATATTTCAAATGCCCCTCAAATATATAATTTTTGAAAACTTGCTACAGAAATGAAATTGAGAAAGTCTGATATAGAACTAGGAAATATTTCCATTAGATAGTATTGAAAAAACCAGGCAAAAAAAATTAGAAAAAATAAAATATACTGCTATGAAATATGATCTGAAGACCAGATGAAGTCAGTAGCATGTGCTAATAGAAAAAGCAAAACAAATTCTGACACAAAGATCAAATCCAAATTAAATGGTCTCCTTTGTTTGGATTTAATAGTTCCTCAATATCAATATATTCTGACTAAATATTTCAATTTTGCCAAAATTGCATTTCCTGGAAGAAACTGACTCCATAAAAAGGTTCTGAATAGCTCAAGTTTATGTATGCCAAGTGGTTACTTTTGTATTTAGTGGTTTTCATCCACTTTGCTGTGAACTTTTAGTAAGTTTCATTCATTCATCTGCCCCATGACAACAATCATAGCTATTTTAAGCACTTCGTAATGTGGAACATGTCACTTTGTCAGGCTGCCCAGTCACAGAAGCAGACATGGGAGCATGGTCCAAGAATCCCTCTATGCACCCAGCCCATGCCAGCCCTGACATTAGGGGAAGCACCCAGGGATGCATCAACCTCTGCAAGCCCAGAAGGAGTGTGTGTGAAGTTCCTCCTTCTGCAGATGCCTGTAACTCACACCTACAGCTGTAGCTAACCCACAGCAACTGGGATGACTCATATAAAGAGATATTCACATTTCTGTCTGTTCCCCCTTTACAATATGTTTCTTTGTAAGAAGAAAATTGATATCTCTGAGCTAAGCACTGAGCCAATAACCCCATTACAAAAAGAATTGACTGCCAGAGTCCAGAAAGGGTTAAAGCAGCAGTTGGAGAGGTTTGGGGTGACGTCTTTCTTTTTGGATGCCTGAGAAGTCTCTTGAAGGTAGTTCCCCTCTGGTGAGGATGGGAGTGAGCTGAGGTCTGAAATCCGAGATCCTTCACAGCCTGGAGCTGGTGAGGTCCCAGTAAAAGCTGTTTGTCTGCTTTTCCTTCCTGAGCAGACATACTGCTGCACTGGCCTGGGAAGTATGGAGCGAGTGCCCTGGACACATGTAGGACTCACTCTCCTCCAGCTCCTGCTCATCTCCTGCTTGCCAAGAGGTACTGTAAGTAAGTGTGTGCATTCCTGGAATGGCTGAATGAGCCCCTTCCCTTCAGTGTGGTCAGAGAGATTTGATCTCATGTACTGTCATAGGAAGTAGAGAGATCTGTAGGGATGGAAACGATAGAGAGAAGGGACTATGCTTTATTCTTTTTCTTGCCTGCACAGAGTGCATGTGTGTGCGTGTGTGTAGTTTTGGCCAGAGGTGATTTTCAGGCAAACTTAATATCCTTAAAGAGAAATTTGTTGGATATGTTTGCCACTGACCATCAAGAAAAGGGTATGCAATTGCTTTACTTATTACTGCTTTATTTTCTCAGCACTCAGGAAATCATGATTAGAAGAGGCATTGAAGTCTCTGAATTGTAAAGCGTAATTTGTTTAGTTTGGCAAGACAGAGACTTTCCTCTCCAGCCCCAACACCAAGAATGAAGGCAAGAGAGGAAAAAATTGAAGGAAAAAAACCCAAAACCAAAAGCCACACATTGTTTCCAATCTGGACTTTAGTTCTGCCAACATTATTCTTTTGAAGGGGAAGGCTTGTTAAAGCAGAATGATCTTTTTATGCTCAAGCCTTGCTCCCGTTTCTGCTGAACAAGCATGTATGGTTTCTTCTCGTTAAGGTTAAGCAAAAATCATTTACCATTGAGTGCAAATTTGCTGTTGTTATGCCTTAAATGTGGGCTGTTTACACCTGGAGGTGTCTGGAGCTGCTTGCAGCAGCTAACTGTCAGCATCACAGACTGCTGTCTAGGGAGTTGCAGCCCTAAGGACTGGGAGGTGGCGTGCCCTCAAATCACCTTCAAGCTGTTGCAGATCGTGGCACTGCTGGCAAGGTAAGTGCCTTTTACTGGAAGAGCCGTCAGACACGCAGGCACTCCAGTTGTGATGGCTATCAATAATCAATGTCAAAGACAGTGCTTCAAAACCTGCCTCACCAGGAGCCATGGCAGAGGGTCTGCCTTTGCAGTGCCCTTCCCTGCCAGCCCTTCGAGGCCCAGGGTGCAGGTGACAGGTGACAATAAGGAACTTCTGCCTTCCAGGCTGACTGCCAGCACCTGCAGCTGTCCTGAGAGACTGACCTCCTGTCAAAGTTTCTCCTGGGACAGAAACATAGAGACCTTCTTCACACCTCCATGCCACATGCACTAACTTGTGCTTGTGGTGGCCTGTCCCTCAAGCACATGCCACCTTGCACACTGGCCAGGTGAGGTGACTGTAACGCACTCCAGAGTGGCACAGAAATAGACCTCCCAGTGCCAGAGAAGCCCTGTAACTGTCAAGCAGCTAGGTGGGCAACAAATCTCTCCTCAGGAGAGATACTGCTTGTGGGGGTGGTATATCTCTCTCATGGCAAGCAGAGTGGGTAGACATTGGGCTGCTGAGGGCCTCCTCTGCAGCAGTAGCAAGGAGAGGCAGGAGGAAGGACAATGGCAAGCAATGGGACACCAGGGCTGTGGGACTGTGAGCTTGGAAGGGAGGATTCTAGTTTCCCACCACACCAGCTCCTCACATGCCAGAAGCGAGGAGAGGAGAGGGGAGGGGAGAGCCATCCCACTCCTCACCTCTCCTTCCTCACCATGCCTCCTCTGTCATACTTCTGGTGGGGTGGTTGGCATAGGCACTTGCCCAGCACACAGCTGACAACATAAGGAGGGAACAAGGAGCTTCTCCCCACCACAGTAGTGGGACGGGGGCTCAGAGACAGGGGAGCAATTTAAAAGTGCCCTGGCCTTAGCTTGTCAGAGCAGGTTAGTAAATATAATTTTGCCTCCTCCCCACAGATGTATCCAATTTTTATCCATCGTTATCACACCCGGTTGCACAGGGTCTGTCTCCAGAGCTGGGGGATAGAGTCGGAGAGGTCTGGGAAATGATTTTTTGAATAATCTTGAAGTGCAAGTGACTCATATTTCCTTAAAAATACATGTATGTTTGTGTGCATTTCTGCCTATCTAAACCCTTCCCAACCTTTCTTCCCCTCCCCCTCAAACCTCTGTCTAGAGAAGTGGAGGTCAGATGCACTCAGATGCATCCAGATGCACTCAATCTTAGCAACTGGGTTACTTCAGTCCACATGTTTAGGTACCTAGCATGGACAAAGGGAACAAAACTTGCTTTTTATTTCGGAGAAAAGCTGAGGTTACTCACTGTCAACTCCAAGGCCACTTCAGGAGGCTCCCAGGATTCTGTGCAAGCCTGCTGACACCCAGGCTTTGGCTCTCCATTGGCTCATAGGAGCCCCTCAGCACTGCAGGGCAATGAGGGTGCTGCAGCATGATCTCCCTTGGGGATGTTGATGCCCTTCTTCCTACTACAGACCAGTGACACGGTGCAGGGACAAATGGGGAGGGAGGCAATAAGGCAATGAGAAAAGCTATTATCAGGATAGAGGTCTGGTAGCCTGAGGGCATCTGCAGTCTTTGGTGAGGGCTAGACTACACACCGCAGGGGAGTTGTAAGGAGTAAAATTTGAGATGGAGGCTGAGAGGTTTTGCTGCTGTCTGTGTGGACTGTTTTTATTTTTGTGCAAGCAAACAGCCAATGTGTTCCAGGTCTCACACCATTACAGCAAGCAAATGCTCCAGAAAGGTCCAGCACCACTCCTACATGTTTATAACACAAGCACATTCTCATGTTATGTGGTCATGAATTTCAATACTGCAGCTGCTTCTTCTCCACAGATTCCCAAATACTCTCCCCTGTTGCAGAAGTCCATCTTTGCCCCCAGGCCCCAGTAGCAAAGGCCAGGCTCTCTAACCTCACTGATGCTGTCTCTAACTTGATCAGAAGTGCTACATTCATCACGTTCCTTGTCTTGCAGCACAAAGAAAACAAAATCTCTTTTTCTGGCCAGAAAAAGCTCCTCTATCCCCAAAAGAAATCAAGGCCTGAAGGGTAAGGTGGTAACCTCTGAGTTTTAGCCTTACCCTGGCTACTTTATCCTGTCAAAGTCCTTCTTGGATGAAGGCACAAGACCACAGTGCTAATAAGATCACAAATGCCAGCTCATAACTACAGAGCAGAAATTGAAGGAGAGGGAGGTTTAGGGCAGAATTCTTCAGGTTGCTTTAGATTCTAAAAATACCATGGCCAGTGGCCTAGATGGCCTGTAATTTAAATCCAACTGTGGCAAAAAGATAGAGTAAAAAGAGGCTGGATGGTGTTTTGCAGGCGAGGGGAAGATGCATGCAGAAGAAAACAAGGTTTAAAGTGGAACTGGATCTGAAATGTGGTGGAGGCATTAACACTTGCCATGTGAACCAATCAACTTGTCCCTAAAGAGAAAGGAGGGAATATAAGGGTTTGATACAACAAGATGGGGGAAGGGGCTGACTTTGGACTCAGGAGGAGTGGAGTATGGCTCTATTTTGCATGTTATTATAGCTTACAACTACGGAACAAGAGCTGTGGAAATGTAGGGGAATAGGAAGTTTCCAATAAGAACAAGCACCCTGCCCTACCTATCAGTCCTCTCCACTGCAGTGGGTAAAGCATGCAAGAGTAGGGCCTGCAGGGCGTGCAGGTTTATTGAAAGTTTATGAAAATGGTTATGCACCACATCTGGTGGCTGAGGGGCAGTGGGAGTACTGAGGCTCTAACTTGTAGAAAGACAGTCCTGTTTTCAGTTAAGACTGGAAACAGAAAACCCTAGAGCTATTTTTGTTGATGCTGGTTTTGCATTAACCCAGTGTTATAGTGCTTAGATAGGCAAAGTCTAGACCTCAGAAATAGGAAGCACAATTTTAATTTTACTTTCTTTTATTTACACTGAAATATTTGATTTTTATCACAGACAAAGTAAAACAAAGCAGTACAGAGTGAGAGACAAGCTTTGGAAGTTGCATGGGAAATCCTCTTAAGGACCTGAAGGAGACTGCAAAAATAATTTTTTTTTTTGAGCTAACAGCTACTCTCTACTTGGAGCAGAAGTTTTGGGAATTCATGATTTGTTTGTCAAAGCATAGTTAAAAAGAGAATCTTACAAATATGATTATAAATATTGTAGGAGTACAATGAAGTAAACCTACAGCCTATCTATCACAAACAACATCAGAACTATTTATTTATAGCCACTAAACATTATATGACAACATGAAACCCAAAATAGTGACCCTCCTATTTGAAAACATTAGGTAGACTCCATATTCCTGAATCAAAGGTTTTTTATGTGAAACCTGATCTGCACTGTTAAGAAGGTATAGCTTAAGACAATGGTGGTCTTATCCAGCAGAATACAGTTATACTTAGACTAAACAGGTTTTTAATAGGTTTCTAAAACAGAATATACTTGCTGTAGTAGTTTAGTCTGCTTTCAACACAATCCTGCCTTAGGGACTTAAAAAAGAGTTAATGAACATTTATTAAGTGTACAAATTCAGCTTAGCATAGTAGATCTACCCCTGTGTTCACCCCCTGGGTTTTGGTTTTTTTTTTTTTTTGTAATAGAAATCCTTTCTCTTCATCCCTGCCCATTACAACTGTGTGAAAGCACTCACTAATGGCCAGGAAAGGACACTTGACTCTGTAGAAGCAGTCTAATTATTTAGCAAAGGTCTGCAAACCATAAAGTAACCATGCTGAGTAAAACTAAGAATATATTTTTTAGCTCCTCTTTTAATTAACTCAGCTACTAAGAAGAGTAATAAGTACACAATTTCAAAAGAGAAGCAAATGTTTTCAGAAACTGCATTATCTTTCTCATCCTTAGCATATCTATTAGGAAAACAGGCATTCTTTGCACTGTAGATTATCTGAGGCAAAAAGAGGTTAAGAATAAAGACCTGCACTTTGCTTTACTATTAATGATTTGGGGTGCACTGTTTTCCAAGAGCCCCAGTAAATGCCTAATAAAGGGAATACCTCTCTTCCCTTCTGAAGTCTATTCCTCCTGCCCTTATTGAAATCAAACGGAGAGTTCATCCCAGTGGAGCCACAGCCTCACACAATATACTTCTCATTTCCAGCTGACAAATTCTAGGTGTCCTGTGTGCTTAGAGCTCCTCTTGTTGTTAATGTTAACCTCTATGTAATACATATAGGGTGGGGCCCAGCTTGCACATCCTTGCAATGACATTAGAGCTAAGTAAGAAAGGAGCAGGATAAAACAGTAGTATCTGTTGAAATAGCTGTATAAATCTGCTCTTATTTACAATACACTGTTAATTCATATGGCACTTTACAATACACTGTTAATTCATATGGCACTTTTCAAAGCAATTTAAAATAATACTTCTTTGACCCTAAGTAGTGTTTTACAAATGAGCTGATGGAGAAATTGAGGGATGGAAGGAGAAATCATCTTTGCAGGATAAGAAAATGGACCTGTAGGATGGGAAGTTCCATCAGTTCAGACCAAGATATGGATGTTAAAAAGCTTTTTCTTCCATCTTCTAGGAGTTCTGAAGATACGTATATTCAGCAGAGTCCTAAGGTGCTCTCTCTTTTGGAGGACTGTAGAGCACACTTAGGTTGTAAAATTTTCTCTTCCACCCTACCCCACCCCAAGGATAGATAGAGATTACAAACTGGTTTTCTGCTGGATCAGTCTTCTGATCCCTCCACATAGCAACTAGTACCAGCACAAAGACAAGGAGTGGGAAAGGGAAGTAGGGGAGAGATGGAATAAGTGTCTTATCTAAGCAGCAGCGTAGGCTTGTATCAGCCAAAGTGAATGCAGTCTAAAAAAGTCTTTTTTTCCAAAAAAAGAGGAAGACACAATAGTTAATTGGTGTAGTTGGACTTGCTTCAATTCACCTTAGTTCTTAGCCACATAATTTTCCCAGATGTTAGACCTTTGGAGCAGAAATCACCCTTCTGTCTAGCAAGGCATCTATAATCAACAAACATGGCAAAAGCCAAGTGTCCTGAGGTTGAAGTTTTACCATGATGAGCTGCCTGACCTACTCCTGAGGCAGCAATATAGTTATGAATATGTTCCCAAATCACCCAAACTTTAAGCCTGATCTAATATAAACCAAAATTGAAGTTGGTTTACTTGAATATCCCAAGGTGCAATTGGTTAGAAGGTCACTAATATATGGATCACACATTGTAAGCTTCCACACCCTCAAACCCTTGTTTACAGGTTCCCCATAATAGATCTCCCTAAAGATTAACTCTAATAACTCATTATATTCTCCACCATGGTCTTACATTTCATCTGCAACACCATTCCACAGGATTCCCTCTTTCTCTTTCCTCATGTTTGTTTTTCTTTATATGGCTGAAGAACCTTTTACTATTTTAATTTCCTTTGTAAGGCCAAATTCAGCTTGGCTTTTGGCAGATCTTCATTTGTCCTTGAGTTCTAAGAGATAGCTTTGATTATTAGACTTCTTTTCCATCCCTGATAGGTGTCTTCCTTTGGATGGGAGATTTTACTGGGGTCGTGGTATATCCCACAGGATTCATCACTGTCCTTTCCAGCAGATATCATAGTGAATAGAAGTAGTGATTTAAGATAGTCTTATCCTTGTAGCTTTGATTACTCAGGTATCCTCTTCAAACTCACTGGCATAAGAATAAATAACCTTCAGTCTTGAGGGTGAGTGCTAATGGAGTCTTCACTTATCTTCTGAAGTTTGGGTTGAAAGGGACATTAAAGATCATCTAGTTCCAACCTCCCTGCCATGGGCAGGGACACCTCCCACTAGACTAGGCTGCTCAAGGCCTCAACCAACATGGTCTGAACACTTCCAAGGAGGGGGCATCCACAACATCCTTGGGCAAATCATTCCAGTGTCTCACCATTCTCATTGTGAAGGATTTATTCTCCTTAAGGCTGCTCTCAATCCATCCTCTGCCTAGCTTGTATTTGTGCTTGGGATTGCCCTGACCCATGTGCGGGACCTTGCACTTGGTCTTGTTGAACCCACCTCTCAAGCCTATTGCTGGTCCCTAAAGAACTGGGGAGTAGAACAGAGCTGGCAAATATTTACGGATTCTTTCCATAAAATACAAGAGTGCTCGGTCCCCAGATGTAGGAAATCAGGCAGGGAAGAAAAAAGACCAGTGTGGCTGAGTTGAGACCTGCTGATCAAACTGAAGACCAAGAGGTAGTGCAAGCAGGGACAGCTAACCTGGGAAGAGTAGAGGGACGCTGCCCAGTAGTGTAGGGATGGGGTCATGAAAGCCAAGGCATAGCTGGAGCTGAACTGCGCAAGGAAAGTGAAGACTAACAAGGGATTCTGCAGGTATGGCAACCAGAAAAGGAAGGTTAAAGAAAGTTTACCCCCACTGATGAATGAAAATGGTGACGTCACATCAACAGACAAGGAGCAGGCTGAGGTACTCAACAACCTTTTTTCACCAACCTAGTGGCCTTCTGTGATAGGGTAACCACAGCAGTGGACACAGGGTAACCACACAGTGGTGGTGAATGGCTTGATGTCCAGATGGAGATCTGCGACAAGTGGTGGTTGTACTGGAATCAATGTCATTTAGTATCTTCATTGATGATATAGATGGAAAGATCAAGTGCACCCTCAGCAAGTTCACAGAAGACACCAAGCTGAGTAGTGCTGTTGTCAATCCAGAGGGATGGGATGTCATCCAGAGGGACCTAGTCAAGCTGGAGAAGTGGGTTTAGAATCAGATGATATTTAAGGTCCCTTCTAACCCAAAAGCATTCTAATTCTATGAAACACTGATCTGAGTCAAAATCAAGAGCAAAGGCTGAATGTTTTGCCTTTGCATTCTTGAGGATGTGTGGAGAAACTGATGTCCTCTTATGGCAGGGGAAGTCAGTAAGCATTAAACAACTCAGCAAATTGGCTGTGCATTTCATTCAGTGTCAGCTCCTCTGTACTCTTCATCTGCCTTTCAGCAGATCAGCTCCCAGTGCCAGCTCAGTGGATGCCAAAGCAGGATAAGCCAGCCCACCCCTGCACACAGTCCTGTTGCATCTTCTCCTTGCTGCAGCTTATCACAGGTAGTTAGAAAGGAAGCTCAGGGCCTATCTGTTATTGGGAAGGGCTCTCCAAAGTGAAGAGCCTTTGGGTCCCTCAAAGCCCCACTTCAGCACTGGGGAGCAGGGGAGGTGGCAGCATCACTGTGACTTAGCCTTTGGACTGACGCTGCTAACAGGGAGGACATTGCCTGGGAACATGTCCTCTTACTGCTGTCTAACAAAACGCATCGCTGACAGCCTTTAGAATCTGAAATATGCTATAGGGACTAGGTGGTCTTGCTAGGCACACATGTCAGTAAAAAAGCATAAATGTGTTACCATACAAACCTGGAAATGCATGAGATGTACCAGCCAACCTGCTTATGCCTCAGTGCCCGTCTTCCCTCAGGCTGGACTCAGAGCATTGGGTGAAATGTGTTGTGCTTTGCCAAGGTCCTAAGCAAAGCAGGTCTTCCCTCTGGCACCTTCCCTGGAGGTTCACTTGCCTTTTCAAGACAGATGTTTTGTGCTTGGTTTCTATGGTCTTGAGCTGCTTCCATGTGTACTGTTTACAACTGGATTTAATGGGCTTTTCTTCCATCACTAAAATCCCATAGATTATTCCACTGTTTATATGCCTGTCCAAAGACTTGTTTATGCTTTTCAGCTAAATGTTTTGCATGGGTTGTCAAGTACCTTTTTCCTCCTGAAATCAGTTCAAGCCACTTTCTGGACTGTATTTTACTCCAGGAGGTACAGCCTCTGCTTGCAAGCCAGACTGTCTACTTTAAAGGATTATCAAAAGTTAGGTCTACCAAGCACCCCACAATTGTGTCTGCCACAGTTGTACAAGGCCTTACTCTGTAAGTAAATTTCCATCTCTTTCTTTGCCTCATTGTCTTCTGTTATGGGCTAATAATAGCCAAGTGTGAGTGTGGGGAGCCACCAGTGGTTACTATTTCCTAAACACACAAAGTGGAGTGGGGTTATGCTTCTTCCTTCCTGGACCCCAGGCTGAGCTCAACAATGCAAAGGTTCATTACACACACTACCATCTCTGTGCATCTTTCTCTTAAATTTCTGAGGGATTTTTTTCCTTTGTGTTTTGTTCAGTAGCCTGGAGATACATAAAAGGGCTTCTACCATTATTAAAGAGGCAGATAAATTACTCACTCGAATTTCTTTAAAGAATAGCTTCTGCAAAAATTCAGAATAATGTATTTCATTATTTCTATCAGGAAGATCCTAGAGATCAACTAAAAAAAAATCTCAAATCCACAAATTTCCTTGTTGAAGATATAATGTTGCTGTAATTGCAGTACCTGAGAACATGAAAGGGAATTAAATTGTCAGTACATCAAAAGACAGTCTATATTTATTGTCTCAATTGAGACAAGGGCAAGAAGCAAGTAAACAGTGTTTCTAGGTGGCAGCATATTTATTTTTACAGTTCTTTAAGGGTCAAGACCTGCTGCTCCTATCTTAACACTAAATATTACCTTAAACTCAACTTGCAGTACAAATACACTTATTTGATTAACCAAGAATAAGTGTGGCATCTGCTTTTTGGCCCTGTTGTATACATAAGCTCTACATATAAAAGGCATATGCGCACACACACACACATTCTACACACATACAAATACATTATCTGATATTTTATGGGAAAATAGAGTAATTTAGGTTGAATGGGACTGCTGGAGGTCATCTGGTTCAGCTCCTCTCTCTCAGAAGAGTGCTAACTTGGAAGTTACATTGTGTTGCTCACAAGCATTATCTCACCAGGTTTTGAATTCCTGCAAGGATAGAGACATCCTTTAGTCATCCCAGTACAACTTCGCCTGTGAACATTTAGATCTTTTTACAGATAGCAATTTCTCTTGGGCAATTTATAGCTACAGACCAAATTGGTATAGTTATTAATAAGCTTTAGCAATCTTGAGAGGAATTATATTTCTAGCTTGAGATGGGAAACACAAGAGCTTGAAGGAACCTTTGCAAAAGCTTCTGAGTATTAGACAGTTACTTATTACTCAGACTTTGGGGAGCTCTCAGTCAACAAGGAGTGAGATTCCCATCCCCATATCCCACAGAAAAAGCTATTTTCAGTTATATATGGTGAGATATATCTGAGTATCAGTTATAACAAGACTATTAGACACATATAATAAATTTGCTCTGGAATCTGAATCAGATACAGTTCATAGATAAATCGGTTCATTAAGAGAATAATAGCCATACATTAAGTATTACAAACTTGGTCAAGTTAAATGACTGTTGTTCTGGGAATAAGAAGGCATGAGTTTAATTCCTGGCTCTGCTATAATTTTTTTTCTGTGGTACCTTGAGCAAAGTCACTTTATCTCCCTTGTGCTTCAGTTTTTCATCTGGAAAAAGGACTTTTTGGAACACGTAGAGATTTACAGGCAAAAGGCAATAAAAGAGCTGAACACTAAGATTATTTTGATGGAAGAATTTATACTTGGAATAAAAAACTCCAGATCCATATCAAATGCCAGACACAGCTTTCTTTTTACTTTTTGGAATGATTATGGGAGCGTGAAGGGGAAATATAAAGCAGCCTGGTTTCCAAACTCAGAGTAGCAGTGGACTCTCTCCAGTCAGCACACCGAGCACAAGTGGAAGGCTCAGTTCTGAGGAGCGCAAAGGGACTTCAGTCTTCCTGGACTTCAGTAAAGCCTTTGACACAGTTTCTCATAGCATTCTGCCTCAGAAACTGTCAGCCTCTGGCCTGGACAGGTGCACACTCTCCTGGGTGGAAAACTGGTTGGATGCCAGGCCCAGACAGTGGTGCTAAATGGCGTTAAATCCAGCTAGAGGCCAGTTACAAGTGGTGTTCCCCAGGGCTCAGTGCTGAGTCTGATCCTGTTCAGTGTCTTTATCAATGAGCCAGCAGTGTGCCCAGGTGGCCAAGAAGGCCAATGGCATCTTGGCTTGTATCAGAAACAGCGTGATCAGCAGGCCCAGGGAGGTTATGCTCCCTCTGTACTCGGCACTGGTGAGACCACTCCTCGAATATTGTGTTCAGTTCTGGGTCCCTCACCACAAGAAGGATGTTGAGGCTCTGGAGCGAGTCCAGAGAAGAGCAATGAAGCTGGTGAAGGGGCTGGAGAACAGGCCTTAGGAGGAACAGCTGAATGAGCTGTGGTTGTTTAGCCTAGAGAAGAGGAGGCTGAGGGGAGACCTCACTGCTCTCTACAACTACCTAAAAGAAAGTTGTGGAGAGGAAGTTGCTGGCCTCTTCTCCCAAGTGACAGGGGACAGGACAAGAGGGAATGGCCTCAAGATCCACCAGGAGAGGCATAGGCTGAACATTAGGAAAAAATTATTCACAGAAAGGTTCATTGGGCACTGGAACCGGCTGCCCAGGTTGGTGGTTGAGTCACCTTCCCTGGAGATGTTTAAGGCATGGGTGGATGAGGCGCTGAGGGACATGGTTTAGTGTTTGATAGGAACAGTTGGACTTGATGATTCAGTGGGTTTCTTCCAACCTGGTGATTCTATGATTCTATGAATTTCATTTCCCAGCCAAAGGGAAAAAAATGAAGAAACAGTTTGGCAGTCCCTTTTTTAAGGACCCAGTAAATATCATTGGAGAAAATATGTGCTTCCAAGAACCAGGTTTCATGAGGCTGTGGAGAATCAAGTAGGACAGAGCAGCAAGGTTCAGTGGTAGGGAACTCCAGAAGACACAGCAATTAGATTATGAGGCACAATGAAACAAAAACAGCAGTGTGAGAAGGGAGACAGGTACAGGCATGAGCATGAGTCTTACACCTTAGAGATGTATGGCTTGTCACAGTGACAAGGCAACCCTGCTGCTCAGAGTTTAAAACAAAATGGATGTTACCAAACTGAAACAAACAAACAAAGAAAAGGTGAGGAGGAGAGGGAAATAAAAATAGTCTGATTATGTTTCTTTCATGTCTGCTCTCTCTCTTTTACCGTTAAAGTCCATGAAAGAAGTCATCAGGTCTGTTAAGAGATATGTTGACAGCACATCCTTAGATTTCAGTCTGCAGATTTTAGACTGCATGCTTGTGGAGAAAGTTAGGATCTGCACTTACTGTGGCTGTTTGGACTCTCAGTCTGAGGTAATTTCTTAAAAGGGAAGAAAAGCTTCATTATTATCATATGAGGTATATGAGGTTATGATAAATAATTAAAAAAATATTACTAATGTTGCCATATTAGAAATACCAGACTAAATGAACCTTTAAAAATAATGAAAAAATCTTCTTTCCTTTGGCAGCGAAGCTGAGTGTAATACTGTGTGCTCCTAAGTGAAAATAGGGAGTGAAACCATCTAAAACCTCAAAACTTGCCACTTTTGGTGAACCATAGTCTTTAGGAGTAGCAAATTCACAAACAGAAATACAACCAAAATATGCTATTATAGTTTCAGTAGTCTATACTATATATGAGGCCATAAATCAGTCTCGTGATCTAAAGAAGAGTTTTTCATGCAATGTCATCTTCTGTGGTTTATTTAAAACAGAGAAAATGCTGAAGTGAACATATTCCTTCCCTCTGGTCTTTTTGCCACCTTTGACTGGTGCTGCAAAACTGCCCGTGCTTTCTTTAGACACCCAAACTGAGCTGATGTTTCAGCTGCTTGCCACCACATAGTTTGGGATTTCCTGGCCTGAAGACCTTGTCCAGCCTCATGCCGTACATGATCTGACAAATCACTGAATAGATTCTGTCAGTCATCGGCAGATGATGGATTATTTGTGTGTGTGTCCCTCTCTGTTCTCTGCTTGCAGAGTACACAGTGATCAATGAAAACTGCCCAGGCGCTGAGTGGAATATCATGTGTCGGGAGTGCTGTGAATATGACCAAATAGAGTGCATCTGCCCAGGACGGAAAGAAAGAGTGGGCTACACCATTCCCTGCTGCAGGAACGAGGAGAATGAATGTGACTCTTGCTTAATCCACCCAGGTATGTTTAGGACCACACATTCACATCATATCTTTGGCCAAGGCATCAGAATGTAATGATAGCTGCTGTGCAGGGGCACAGCAAGGGCAGGCACATCTCACTGGGGTATGGGATTGCACTGCATCTCCCCATGAACTTGCTCTGCCACTCTGCTGACAGCAGCAAGACATTTGGCAAGGTGCCCCTGCAGTGGGCAGCATCACTGCTAGAAAAAAAAAACAACTTTCTATCATCAGTGTTATCTTTGGGGCACTTTGGCTAGGTATAGGAGCTGCCAAAGAGTGATGCTGCTGGGTGCTTCACACCAGGAAGTGTGGGGTGGAAACTAGGCATGGTTCACAGCAGGAAAGCTGTCAGCACCACAGCAGTCACTAATGCCATTGGTATTTTTTGAGAGGTTTCTCCTCCCCCAACAGGACAATCCAGCTTGGCTTCCCTCTAACACAGTGGCTCTCCTTTCAGGCTGCTCCATTTTTGAAAACTGCAAGTCCTGTCACAATGGCTCCTGGGGAGGGACACTTGACGACTTTTACATCAAGGGGATCTACTGTGCAGAGTGCAGAGCTGGCTGGTACGGAGGGGACTGCATGAGTAAGTGTCCTACACAAGCAGTGAGGCATGTCATGCACATGGAGTGGTGGGAGCCACTGCTGTGAGAATGAGCCACAGAGCGAGATTCATGATGTGCCTTTTCA
This sequence comes from Piaya cayana, assembly GCA_013389865.1. Taxonomy (NCBI): domain Eukaryota; kingdom Metazoa; phylum Chordata; class Aves; order Cuculiformes; family Coccyzidae; genus Piaya; species Piaya cayana. The sequence goes on from WAAB01024684.1 coordinate 36,057, forward strand.
GTTAGTCCTGTACTGTGACTCTTGCAAAGGGCACGGGCAGGAGAGGACAAACACAAACAGAGCTAGGATGGGGAAAACTTCTCCCACAGTGCCCATCTGCTAGGATTGGCCCAGGCCCCAGGTCAGGGGAGGTTACAACCCTACTAAATTTCTGGTTCATTTTGGTTTATTTTTAAACTACAGTGACTCTGGAAATCTGTTCTCTGCATTTCTCAGACATATTTCAGCATAACTGATTTCCCAGAGGCTTTCAGCAAAGCATAGACATTTACAAGGGTAACAGCTATATCAAAGAGATCCTCCTCTGTCCATCAAACCCTGGACCCCAGAACCAGCCCTGAGGAAGTCCCAGTGCTCCCTACCTCCTTTGCATAGTTCCAATGCACTCCAAGGCAGCTCTGGAAAACAGTATCTTGCTACTGCTAACAGCACTGTGACAGACTAAGAGTGCTCTAGGTTCTGGCAGACATATCTGAAGGTTTTGTTCCCATCAGTGTACAAAAGCTCCTGCTTTTTGGATTTTGCTGAGCTGTTTGTCCCAATGTTGTTTTTCAAGAATGAATTCCATAAGCTAATTTGATACTGTTTAAGAATAATATTTCCTTTACCAGTTTCCTAACAGTTAATGTATAGCCTGTCATCAATCATCTTTCAATTTTTACTGGCTGTCTTTTTATTCACATTTCATTGAAAGGGATGAAAGCAGAATCTGCTTTTCTTACTCTTTTCTGTTAAGTATTCTACAACCCTTACTCTTGTCTCCTCTTAATCATTTATTTTAAAGCAACAATTGAAACTGCTTTCCCAACACAGGCCATGACCATTCAGGAGGTGAAAGCAAACAAAATAAAATCATTGCTTCAAACTCCAGAATATGGGGAATCAACATGTTTTAGGAACAGGGCTAACTCAATCTTGGTGCTCCAAACACTGATAAACTGAACCACTTGCAGTTCACCGTGTGATTTCTGATAGCACTTTAAAGTCTTGTTTGCTCTGGGTTGATGCTAGAGCACCCCTGACACTTTTTATAAGAGCAGAGCCAAGAAAGAACCATTAGTTCCCTTTGCCCGAGAAGATTGTTTGCCTAGTGTCTTTCAGCCTGCTCTGCCTACTTAAAGCAAATACACCCTCACACTGTAGTCCGTTTGGGTATTTTTGCAATAGTGAAATTTGCAGAGCTTGGTCTTATAGTGCTTTTCCTACTACTGTACTTCTGCTAGAAGCAGTGTGACACTGAGGATGCGGTATCTCTTGCATGATTCTGCAGTACTTCAGAGGCAAAGTAGGATACTGAGATAGGTCTATTGTCTCTCCCACTCTTAAATAAGAGCATATGAGACAGTTGTGATCCCAGAATGCCTCCTTCCTCCCCTTACCCCCAACTCTAGCTCTCATGGCTCTCATTATTGGTCTTGACAGTAGGAAGAATGCAGAGCCTGCACGTCCAGAAAGTAGCAGATAGCCACGTATGTAGCTTTGGGTCTGACAGGTGGCCAGCAAGTAGCCTTTGAATGACAGCATGCACCAGCTGCTGGAGAAGGGGATATGCTAGCACAACACATTTGGGAGAGTGAAGGGCATGTCTCTTTGGTACCCACATGCAGGACCAAATGTGGAACTTTGCAGCCTTCCCTGGACCCTCAGCAGTGGCAGAGTACAAATAAATCCCAGAAACACAAGGAAGTGCTCCCACAGTAATTATGGGATGTAATATGTCAGCTTCATCCTATATTGCAAATGCCTGTGCTCTCTGCTAGGAAGCACAATGGGGCCCTGACCAAGGGCCACGCCCTCCAACCACGCACGAAGCTTCACCCCTACCAGGGCGGCAGTAGCGTCGTCCCAGTGGCCAGAAAGGAGGGCTCCTTCTCCCGGCAGAGATGTCCTTTAAGGGTGCCCCAGCTAAAGCTTCTTCCCCAGACTCCATCTCCTGCCCAGCAAGGCGGACTCTACCTTGCCCGAGGACGCCCTACCCGCGCCTGCCCGCCAGGTCAAACTCCCAGGGCAAGGACCGTTTCGGAGAAGGAGCCGCAGATGCGACCACGCTGAGCCACGCTCTGCCGGGCCCCGCTCCGCGGGTCGGCCTCCGCCTCTCCGCCTGCCCTCCGCGCCCTCCTCCCCGGCTCCGCCACACGCAGTGCTGCCGCGGGGACGCTGGATGGCGCCCGGGGGCGCGGAGAAACGTAGGCCGCTCGGGCCCTTCAGTCAGCCCGACGGGGGAGCGGGCAGGCGGGCAGGCGTCAGGGGCGAGCGCCGGGGGTGCAGGGGAGCACGCAGCTGCAAGTTGGGCGAATTTAATGACTATTACCGCGCTGGGGTTGGGAGGCAGCGGTGGGGCAGGCTCTTGTTACCCCGAGGGTATAACCGCAGGGCAGCCCTGGAGTGCCCTGCCTGGCTCCGTGGGCTAGCAGTGCTGCCCCAGCCACGGGACGGCGGACGTGGGGCTGGCTGCGATTGCACGGGCAGGGTGGACCCCTGGGAGCTATTTCTGGGAACTACCGGCAAAAGTGCTGATGTGTCTAGAGGGCCGTGGGGACTGGATGCATGGACACGGTTGGAAAACAGCCGAAGGACATCAGATTGTTATGTAAAAACAGAAATGGTGTGGGGTAGTCTGAAGGAATGTCATTAGGGAAAAGGCTCACTGAATATAATTAGTTGAGTACAGGGACATTTCCTAACAGGACTCTTATTGGATTGGGCTATCATGCCCCTAGAGGCACGCCAGAATCTAAAACTAGGAGAAAAATTACCCTTTCCTTAGTACCCTGTACTCCAACAGCCTTTTTCAGCCTCCAGTTGCAGTGTTGCTTTACAACACATACTTCATAAAAGTGGGGGAGAAAATAGTGTTATCAGTGTTAGCAGGCTGTCCTCAGCCTTGCTATCTAAATGTGGTCCCTGTGATGTCCCCAAAACAGTATTTGTCGTTTTAGGGACTTTGCAAACATTAGTGCTTCATGTAATACTGGTAATGAACAAGCCACAAGTTGTGACAAGTGATAGCTGCCTTCACAAATCAGCCTGTTCCTGAATATCAGTAACTTTTCTACTCTCATTCTCTTCTGTTCAGTCCTCTTGACCTTTGAAGGGGCCCTATGTCAATGCTGTAGTGCTATTACATCAGATCACAAATTCTTACTGGAGGTCTCCTCAGGACCTCTCCCTCCACTGACCCCTGGATCTCCATGGGCTACAATTTAGAGGTCTCCTGAATTGTTTTTTTTTACACTTGCAACAAGCCTTAGAGGAAATCTTACTGTGGCCCTGAAAGATGCTGGTTTTTTAGAAACAGGAACGGAACAAGACTGTTGACACTCTGCCAAAGTGGTTTATTTTTTGTAAATGAAGCACAATTTGCCAGCACTTCTGTTTAGAACATAAATTATTTTTGAGAGCTTTCCAAGTCTCCTGTGGATCCAGAATAGGAGGAGAAAAGACTCCTTTTGATAAATAGAAAATTGAACTGTTGGTCTGGGGAGTCAGCCTAACTTCTGCTAGAATGGTTGGAGATACAAGAGCGTGGATCTGATGTTTGCAAAGGTGCTTCATGCAGAGAAGTATGGTAGCAAATCTGAGAATGTTCTTTTGGAGGCAGTAATTGAATGGCCTCTGGACCACCTGCTTTGCTGGCCAAACCTACTTCCTTGGCGTCAGTGTTCAGAGAGTTCAGGCTGTACCACTGCGAACAGAAAAGTACATTTAGTATGCTTTGCACATTAGTATTTCTTTGGACCAGTTCTTTGGCTTTCCTTTGTTGAAGGCATTGAAAACTCAAAAGCCCTTTGGGACAAAAGGGAAACTTTGTTTGAGGTGGTCCAAGCCCCCTGTCAAACCATCTGAAGATTTCTAGAAGCTTTGTCTCAGGTTGTTTTTGAGGCAGGAGCCAGCAGCAGCACAAGATCCTGTTTCTTGCTGTGGGAAGGAGCATTATCATTTGCACCACAGCAGATCCTACTGTACCCACTGAATCCTAATGTGGTTGCTGGGCACAGTCATTAATTCTTGCCTTTTACAGAGGGAACTAAGGGAGCCACAGAGAAGGATGAAACACTTTTAAGGAACATTTCAGAGCAGGGTTTCTGTTTCCTCAGGTCCTGCTTAATTAAGGGTAACCAAGGATAAATGAACAAAGAGTATTTTATTTGACCAATATTTTCTTAAGAAGAAAGAGAAGTTTTCACATTTCCCCATAGACCAGATGCTGTACGACAGATTTCCAGACACTGAGATCAATGGGAACCAGAGATGCTTGGTACTTCACCAAATCAGGTCACTGTCACCCTCTTTTCCCAAAGGAAAGAAGGGACCTGAGGCAAGTGTTAAACCCCACTATTTCAGTAGGAAAAAGTCATACTGAGTTACTGGTTAAAAGTTTAGGGTTCGTCTTTTGAAACAGAAGGAGCAGGGCTTTCTGTTGGCCTGAAAGATAAAAAGAAGCAAAGAGTTACTGTGGAAGTCTCTTGGGTCATTTGTCTTTTTACTTATTATATGTGGTGCATAGCCTGGTTTGGTGATGTTGTTAGACTCAATTTCAGTTTCTGGCTTACAGGTACAGCTTCATCCCCCAGCAAAACAACAGAACGCTTACCAGGGAATGTAGCCATGCACAAGACTCCATTTGGAAAGATGTAGTTAGGAAAGTAGAAACTGAGAAATTATCTCTGTTTAGTGCATAAAGATTTAAAAGTGAATTTTGCTAGCACTTGCATTTGAAGATCACAGAATGCTCTACAAAAATCACTAAACAATTTTCCTTCTTCCACAAAGGAAAATACCATAAGCCATATATTAAATTTATGTTACATTGAGTCATTGGTGAAGGAGCTGTGATGGTTTTATTTCTCAGTTGGTATGAAGGCATTAACATGTAAGGTTTATGTGGTGAATCCTGAGGACAGACATCTCCTGTAGCAATGCATCAACTTTGTTTCCTCTAAGAGTCTCCTTGTGAAGGACTTGAAACAATGATACTGGGGAGCAACAGTCTCTTCTAATTTAAGTGTTTATTGTACATTTGGCACACTCCCACCAGCTTCCTCAGTGTCGGTGATTACCCAGGTCATCATGAGATCCATCAAAACTGTTCTGAGCTGGTGTGTCAGCCAGATGGGTGGGTGGGCTAATCAACAGTGGGGCAACAGCTGTAAGAAATGGTTTCATAGGTCTGCATTGCAAAGCAGGGAGATGCAATAAACTAAACCTTTTCTAGGGGTGCTCTTAGCCTAGACAATACTCTTAATATAGTCACAACTCTTTATAGCCATTGTATGGCTGTCCCATTATTTTATATATTGCCTAGTAAGAGAGTGTGTATCTTCCGAAGCCACCCTGTCTTCTCATTCTGTTTTGTTTCTACGTGTATTTTCTTCAAATGCCTCTTGAATGTCTGTCACACAGACTTTTTTCTTCTTTTGCGTCTCAGGATGTGGGCAGGTTCTTCAGGCTTCCAGAGGTCAGATTTTGCTGGAAGGTTACCCACTGAATGCACGATGTGAATGGACTATTCATGTTCGACCTGGATTTAACATTGAATTAAGGTAGGTCACATGGACTTTTAGACAGCACTGTTTTCAGATGAAAACTGGGGCACATGGTTAACCAAGAGTCAATGAAGGTCAAGAGCTGGGAGCCCTGAGACAGTGAAGGCACTGCCACCATTTTGCATTTACTACCTCAGCTCTTTCCCCAATCTAGTTCATGATCAGCAACCACTGCACAAATCATCAATACTGTACCCTCAGTTCCCATGTAGGACAGCTGGATGCTAGGGAATGTTTCTCAAATATTGGAAACAATATATCTCTCCAGATTTCTCTTCAAGACTTCGACACCAAACCACCCAATATTTTCTGAAGAGTATACCAAGCTGAACTAAGACATTCTTTGAAGAAAAGCTATAGGAACATGTTGATGTGATGTCTCATGTGAGAGATTTGCCCATGCAACTTGCCTTGCATTTAGCCTACATGTTAATTCTCTTATTTTTATTTCACTCATTTTACCAGTCCTGTCCTCTGTCAACCTCAGTTATTCCTCTTAATATTCCTATGTCTGGAGGATGTGATAGGCTATCCTGCAAGTCAGGTCATTGTCTTCATCAATGACTTGGATGAAGGCATTGAGTGTACCCTTAGCAAGTTTGCAGGTGACACTAAGCTGGGTGGAAGTGTCAGTCTGCTGGAGGGTAGGGAGGCTCTGCAAAGGGATCTGAACAGGCTGGACCACTGGGCAGTCCAATGGCATGAGGTTTAACACAGCCAAATGCCGGGTCCTGCACTTGGGGCACAACAACCCTATGCAGAGCTACAGACTAGGAGAAGTCTGTCTAGAAAACTGCCAGGAGGAGAGGGACCTGGGGGTGTTGGTTGACAGCTGTGTGAACATGAGCCAGCAGTGTGCCCAGGTGGCCAAGAAGGCCAATGGCATCTTGGCTTGTATCAGAAACGGTGTGACCAGCAGGTCCAGGGAGGTTCTTCTCCCTCTGTACTTGGCACTGGTGAGACCACTGCTTGAATACTGTGTGCAGTTCTGGGCCCCTCACCATAAGAAGGATGTTGACGCTCTGGAGCGAGTCCAGAGAAGAGCAACAAAGCTGGTGAAGGGGCTGGAGAACAGGCTTTATGAGGAGCGGCTGAGAGAGCTGGAGTTGTTTAGCCTAGAGAAGAGGAGGCTGAGGGGAGACCTCACTGCTCTCTACAACTACCTAAAAGAAAGTTGTGGAGAGGAAGTTGCTGGCCTCTTCTCCCAAGTGACAGGGGACAGGACAAGAGGAAATGACCTCAAACTCTGCCAGGGGAAATTTAGGCTAGATATTAGGAAAAAAAATTTCACAGAAAGGGTCATTGGGCACTGGAACTGGCTGTCCAGGGAGGTGGTTGATTCACCTTCCCTGGAGGTGTTTAAGGCACGGGTAGACGAGGTCCTGAGGGACATGGTTTAGTGTTTGATAGGAACGGTTGGATTCGATGATCCGGTGGGTCTCTTCCAACCTGGTGATTCTATGATTCATTGCTCCTTTGAACTATGCTTAGACCTGTTAACCCACCCCAATGGCTCAAGCTCACAGTTCTTGATTGGATATCCTGCCTAGTGCAGGAGAGCCCCTAGTTGGGAAAACAGTAACTAATACTGTTTTCACATTTGTGTAGCAGGGAGTTCACACATGCAGCAGGAAGCTTGGCAGGAGATTGTATTCAAATCTCACACTTAATTTAATAAAAACAGTAGCTAAAGCCTTCACAACAATATTTCATCACCTTTTGAGCCAAATAAAAAGAACTATGCTAGATATGTGAACAAATTTCCTCATATGTGTTTAAAGAGAGACTTAATATTTCATATGAGGAAGAGAAATTAATTTAATAGGAAAAAAAGATCTTATGGCATTCCCACTGTAATGTCCTGTTTTTCAAACTTGCAAATGCAAACCTATTGTGTTGCTGCTGCAATTATTGCCTGGATAGCATTGGAGCCTCTTGACTCTGGGAAAATAACTGGAGACAGGGGAGCAATGTTGTGAGGAGTTCTCATGACACAACTTTGCATCAGTCTCAGCAGGTAGGAGCTGTAACCTACCTTGTTTCTAAAAGATGTTGTCTAGGTGTATGAATTGCACAGTGCAGCTTAGGGAGGTGGTAATCTTTTCATTTCTGAACTAGATTTTGTCAACTGTAAGGCTTAAAAAGTGCTTCAGGAGCAACCTTGCCTTCACTTTTATGGGGTTGGGTGTGAGAGTGGTGGTGGATCTTGTGCATGCACATCACTAGTGAATGTGCCCATCTCTGGGTAAAGAGCTGACAGCCAGGTGGCACCAGGCACAAGGTACAAGAAAGGGGGAAAAGTGTATTTTAACGAAGAGCATTAGATGGAACAGCAGTACTTGCTGTGGCTGCACTAAAGATATTCTCATCTGCTTTCAAGGTAGAGGAAAGGGGAGTGCTGTAAAGTAAGCTAACAGATATACTAACTCTTTGGAGAATTCAGACCTCCATTTTAGACCCTGAGGGCCACTCACATGCATGCTAGGAAGATTTTAGTGTCACATGAGATCTGTAGAGTTCACTCTGTTTACCTTTGCTGTTACCAGAAGATGCAAAACTTTAACATGAGGGACATCCTGCAGGGAGAGCCTTTCTTTTTCTGCTCATGGCCATCCTTCCTGCAGTCAGGTAAACACAATACTAGGTGTCTCCTTATTGTGGCATAATGTTACATTCCAACTGTGAAAGTCTCCAAGAGGGAAGCCTGAACTACCTTTGTGTTGTCAGCAACTACATTTATCTCAGCTGGGTAGCATTGGAAAAGCCTAAAGATCCGTGTCCAATCTAGACCAAGCTTGATGTTTGGGTGTTTAAAGATCCTGGTAGATGACGTGGCACTTCAAGAGAAAGATCAGGAATTGTCCTGAGTGTCCACGCTTAATCCTGCCAGCCTCCAAGTCAAGAGGTCTAGGAGGAAGCCTCCATGGCAAACACAGAATGTGAGAACGTGTATCTATGCCATTTATGGCAATCCCAGAGGTTTTCAAGGTGGACAGCCTCAAAGCTGGCCACTGAGGTATGCTGCTCCCTTCTGTGGCTGCTACCTCTGCTGAGAGCTGTAATACAGAGCCAACATTGCGATGAATCAGTGCAAATGCTAACTAAAAGAACTTCTCTCTTCATTCTCTGTGCACAAATCCTGTTTGCTGCCACTCTGATGGCTTGTGAAGGCAGGAATGCGGACAACGTGATACAGAAGGGGAACAAAGTGGTTTGTCTCTGCCTACATAGGACAGGAAGAGTGAAACTCCCAGGAACAAGCGTCAAGCTGTGCCACTTATATATTCTCATGGAGCAAGTGTGTAGAGTTGAGTTGGATTCCAAGGATCCTGATGCAAAAACTGAGATGGAGTGAGGCAGACTTCATGTGTTTAGGGACTTGTTGATTCATTGAGAGGGGAGGCACTAACATAACTAAATATCCAAATAAATCAGAAATAAGATGCACAAGTTTGAGTATGCAGGCTGACTATGTGTGTCTTTCTTCCCCAAGATTTTCCATGCTGAGCCTGGAGTTTGACTATATGTGCCAGTATGACTATGTGGAAGTCCGTGATGGGGACAATTTGGACAGCCAAATAATTAAGAAATTCTGTGGAAATGAGAGGTTGCCTCCTATCCGAAGCACTGGGTCTTCACTCCATGTCCTCTTCCAGTCTGATGGATCAAAGAACTTTGATGGATTTCAAGCTGTCTTTGAAGAAATTACAGGTGATATAATCCTAAAGTGGAACATGCCGCTCCTTCTCAGTAACTCAGTTTCACTAATCTCTCTCCATGTTTTGTTTCATTAAAAACTTTCATGCTGTGTTGCCAACAGCAACTTAGACAAAGTCAGTACACAGAAGATTCAAAAGTTGTCAGATGGCATGTGAATGTGAGGTTCCCGTAATAAAGATTTCATTCCTTCTGCCTGTATGAAGAACAAGCACATTAGTCAGCACAGAAGAGTTGCTGTTCTGTGAGACTTTTCTGTATGAATTTGAGAACTAAGAGCACAGAAGGAGGTAGAAGGGACTTGTGTATCTGTAATGACAGAATTGCTCAATGCTCTGTTCAGAAGCAGATTCATTGTCTCGATCAGAAAAAGCCTGATGCAAAGCCTTACAGTTAGCTCAGTGAAAATGCCCTGACATGACTCTTATGTTGGCTTATGCATCATATCATTAGGGTATATAAAAAAAAAATGTGTGTACAAGGGGCAGATTATTTTCTCTAAGAATAAAAGGCTTTTCCCATTCTGTGATGCACTCAGTGTTACTACTGACAGAAGGAGGGCTCCAGAATTCCTGTTTTTGTTAGTGCTTGAGTCCCCTGCACTGCTTTCCATGGTTTCTTTCTAGCTGCAAAACAACATTGAAAGCGTGTCTGGCTCCTCATTTTGCCATTACATTTGAAGCAGCCTCTACCCTCTTCCTGGATCTTCCTTGTTTATCTATGTGGGGAATTTTGGTGAAATTATTCACAGTACTCCTGGCACAGATGGCTAGGCAGCATGTGCTGTTCTGACATAGATAAAACCTGCAGGCCCCATGACTCACTGTAACTTGCCTTCCACATAACCTGGTGACCGGTGTTTCATGAGGTCATCCAGGATATATCTGGCTTAGGAAGTTGAGTTAGTTTATGCAGTCCTCATATGAATACACAAACCTACAGTGAATCAATGATTGGGGTGTTACTAGCAATTGGAAATGCTCATAGTGCAAGAGGCAATGCCTATGGCAGTTCTTAACTTGCCCTAATTTCAGATGTTACTCTTACTACCTGTTAGTAACATAAAAGGAGCAGTTGATAGTTAACCTAGGCTTACAGCGGGAGAGGTGATCTAGAACAAATAAATATGGTGTCGGCATAAGAGCTGCCTACATTCAGGGAACTAACATTTTCTCTATGGTGCAAGCTGAATTAGTTATGTATTTTTTCTGCCCAGCAGGGAACACTTGATATTCAAATACTGTTGAGTACTTAATTTCCACTCATTTTTAGTGGTAATTACTCTGAGGCTGGGTGGCTGCAAGTATGGTAACCCACAGAGAGCACATTGCAAAAGGATTCATAGAGTTTGTGAGATGTTCTCATGCACTTTATTATGAGACTGTCCTGACCTACTGTGTAGCTGCAGAGAAAGGCTTTTAAAACACTCCCAATGTCTTTTTATGTGCAGCATTAGTCTGGATAGCAGGACCATTTAGGGGAAGAATTCAGTGTGCATGGGGTAGTGTAGAGTTGAAAGCAGGGGCAGCATAGGATAAAAGTTCTGTCAGCACATTTATAACTGAAGCATTTCCCCCAAAATTTCTGTCTGCACACAGGATTGGAAAAGCTAAGGTCCCTGAAACAGATTGCACAGAGCATGCTAGAGCATTTCCCTGTGCTGTAGCACTTCTGCCTACAGGATATGAACCAGGCCATGGAGATTGTCTGATGTCCCTAGGACCTTAGTGGTACAATGGAGAGGATTGAAGAAGTGTGTGCTGCCAGAATTTGATTCCTTCCTGGTCTCCCCTTCCTCTGAGCTCTGTGCTGGCTTGTAAGTCATTGCTTGCTGAAGAGTGGCACAAAATGTATAGAGGTCACTAATTCAACTGCCAGAAAGGTTTTGATTGATACAAAATAGACTGCAAAGCCTGTATCCCCTTTAGGAAAGGTCTCTGCATGTGTCATTACTGAAGGACAAACCCATGCAACCTGCTGCACTGCCTGATTTGGAAGCAGGTGTTAGGTCCCATCCTATGCCAAGTGTCAAAAGGGAACTAGTAATTGGCATGAGTGACTAGAATTCACTCAGCAGACTTCAGATGAGAAGGATGGAGGGCCAGATGGAGAGACATCAGGGTCTCTTAGGGATTAGACATATGCTGGATCTATTAGATGAAAGCCTGTTATTGAATTTCATTAACACTTTACTTTCTGTACCCCCAAGCTAGTGATCTTTGACACAACATAGGGGCTTTACCCTTTTGTAGTTCAGTCCCATGTTGTTTACATTAAAGAGTGAAATATTTAGTGCTTGAATATCAAGGATTTTTAAGAACAGTATCTAGCACTTATCTTTTTTTCACTTGACATGCTTAGTTTTACAGAATCATGAGAGAAAGCTGGGCAAAGACAAAGCTGAAAGTTCACTGGCTTCTAACCAGTGACTTCAAAATATCAGTCTGTAGTGTCTCTTCTGCTTTTACTTCCCATTCTCAGTCATGTTTTATGTTAGTTGGGTTATAGTCCTTAGTCAGACCTTAGTCTTCAATGAGATTTGATATTCATTGCCCAGCTGTTTATGAATTTCTGCTACATCACCATATGAAGCCTCTAGAGAGGTCCATTTGTGGCATCTATATGTTTCCTCTCTGTTGCCATCTGGATATAAGAAACTCAAAGATTATTCTTCAAGTGAAGTCTTTGCAGGAAAACTGCTGATTATGATATGTGTCATCCTGGATTGCAGCAGAGAGAATGTTTTAAATGTAGTTGTACACAACCTTAATGTTGGTCCCCCAGAGCTGGTTGCTCAAGATTGCTCATGGTTGCAACACTCAATGGCTGGTACAATGACTCATTTCTCTTATAACTTATTACTGAAGCAATCAGTGTGTTTAGCATGGAAGGACGTAGCTGATCTGTAAATTAATTAGCTATTTCTTTCTAGCAATTATGAGTTCAAAGTTTAATCTGTAAACTATCGAGCATATTTGGATAATTCTTTAAGATGGCAAGGAATATATTTTGTTGTTGATGTGAACTGAAACTGATCTCAACTTCTGGTATGGATCCAGATGTGAACTTTTCGTCAGAGTGTTGTTTTGGTACGATGGACTTGAAGCAGGGCATCATATCCTGCACACCTCAGGTGTTGGAGTTGAATTGTAAACTGGATCTAAATCTTGAGAAAAAGTGAAATTTGCTGATGCTAAATGGCACACACATTCTGGTGTCAGTTTGTGCAAATTATACAGTTTGATGTGTGTTACTGCTAGATTTGTGGCGTGCAAGAGTTTCCCTGGCAGATTTAGGGTTATAATGACTATTCAGAGTTTCCTGAACCCAACACCAAAGAATTACTCCTCAGTGCTAAAGCAAAGTCTGGGATGACAAGATCCAAGACCCAAAAAACCACAAGAAACATGGATCCCAGAACTTAACCCTAAACTCTGGGATGAATGGCAGGAGAAATATAGGTTAATATTAAACATCTTTAATTTAAGCTAAGCTCCAAACACTGTTGGATCTTGTATATTATTTTACTTCCATGAGCCTTTCTCACCACTTGACAGTTAAAGGAAAATCGTAAGTGTAAGTGATGAATGCTGAGAAAAGAACTGCCCATCCCTGTAAGATGCCCTTTCCAGGAAGCAGAAAGGAAGGGTAGAATGCTTATGGGTTTTTTTGGTGTTTTTTTTTTTTTTGCATTAGACCCTTCACTATGGCTTCCTAACTTTTAACCAGAAAATATAACTTATGCCAAGACTCAACCATGATGAGGAACAATAGATAGGACATCCATGAAATGAGAGACCGTGAACATTCTTGCTTTTTTTTATAGCTTGTTCTTCATCTCCCTGTCTTCATGATGGCACGTGCACTCTAGAGAAAAGTGATACCTACAAATGTGCCTGTCTGGCTGGCTATACAGGGAATCGCTGTGAAAACTGTGAGTACAGACACTGCGTATATGAACAGGCTCCAGGGTTGTTACTGATGCAGGAGTGTTGTTAATACTTAAGTTAGGTCAGTCACAGTACCAGAGAATATACTGAACTTTTTATGGCATTTTTTAAGTTGCTTGCCATTTATGAAAGTTTCCACTGAATAGTTCTGGAGCTCTTTACCTGTGTATAAAAAGATAAAAGAGAACTGGAGTGGGGAAACAGCACACAAGAAACCTTGTACTGGACTAGCTGAGCCCTGTGCTTGATGCTCTAGCCAGATTCAGTTATAGGAAGTTTGTCTTCCCTCACAACCACCTGAAAGGTATAGTTCTGGCACGATGAATGACAGAGACTTGAGAACACAACAAATGAAAAAACACAGATTCTGTCCATATCTACACTGGTGGTCCTCATTGTACGTGTAGTCGTACACTTGCTTTTGTCCTGCCAAGTAAATTGTAAAATAACTGGGTTCAAATGAGTTGAAATAAATTATCTGTTCTATCTGTGTTCTTCATACTTCAGCAATTGTCTTAATCTAACAGTTCTTGAAAGAGCAAGAAGGAGTAAGAATTGTGCAACAGAAGTTCTATATAATCTCTACTAGCTGAAAAGAACATTGTACAATATTTTAAGTCATCTATCTAGAGCTCCAGCTGACCCTAGAGGGTTTCAGTAATACCAGTGGAATCTGTTTGGGACCATATTTGACCCAAGACAGAAAGCATGGCTTACTGTGCCTTGCTGTGGCCATAAGGCCACACAATGTCTTGCTTACTTCCGGAGTTTTCAGTTTTATGTCAGAGCAGCCAATGTACACCAAGTCTCACTACTTCAAAACCTTTTTCCCACATGTGTCATTGTCAGGAGTGGATTTCTGTCTTGGAATTGCTTTTACTTCATCAAGTGACTTAAATCATAGTGACATGCTACCTCCTTGCATGGATCATTTTGAGATAAAAGATCTTTTGGTTTCTGCAGATACAAATGTAGATCATAAGACTTGACTTTTCTCCCAGTAGACCAGAGGAGAAGTAGTTTTAAATTTTCTGTAAGCCTGAAAAAACTTTGGTTCTGAACACATGCCATATTCTGTAAGATTGCACATATTCCTGATATGTTTTCTGTAGGGAAAGTGCTCCTGAAAATTGAGGTTTTCTTACCTCAGGGCTAATGTGGCTGGCTCTTCTGCTAACAGCCTCTTTCCTGTGAGTAGTTATTTATCAGTCATTTAGGGACTGGAAACTTCTGAGCTCTTTGCAACTGCTCAGTGAGATTAGTTCCACATCTGACTTAGGAGAGTTAAAAAATGGAAAATATTCCTCTCTGGTTCAGAACCAACCTTGATTTCAAATTATTCTAATTTCCAGCAAACCTCAAAAGTAGTTTTGGCAGGCTCTACACTACAGTCAAGGCAACGAATGAAGCTCACTGTTCTCTTTTGTAGTTCCAGCACAGAAATTTCACCCATGCAACACAGAGCAATCAACAGAGGTAGTCAAAAAACAATAGGATGAGACTTCTGTCTTATTGGAAGCAATGAAGGGTGTAGGCAGTAACAGAATGAAAGGGAGGAGACATAGGCATTTAAATATACATACAGTATGATTTTTGTTGGGCCTCCTGTAGTTTAATTTGAGAAAGAAGGGTCTGGGTGCATAAAATGCTGTTATGGTGTTTGTGGCAATATACTTGCCTTTTGCTTATCCTAGGAAGTATTTATTCCAGGACTCACATTGCTGCCTTCTATGAGATAGATAAAGGTTGGGGTTTTTTTTATCTCTTATGTGAATAACAAGCCTCACAATGGGAAAACATCATGGCTGTTCTCTCTGGTTTCAAAGAAATTTTTTGCCTTCTATTTTGCCAAAATGTATGCTAAGTATTTTCCAGTGTATCGGAGGTGGGTGGAGGGGGTGGGGAGGAAGGCAGAAAATTACAGTCTGATTTGTTTTTGTAAGAGCAAGAGGAAGAACTGTATAAAATGCCTGTGGCCATAATTCTTTTAAAACTAGTCATGTAGTTTCATGAACAGCATTGCAGTTTAAATGCTAAAGGGAGATTGTGTCGTGTTCAGAATCTTTCTGTTAGGTCTTGCAGCAAAAGTGGTGTCTTCTGAGGAGGAGTCAAAGGAAATAAATTTATTTCTGCAGATAACCATCATAAAATGGTCACTTTGGGAATACTGAATATAACTTTGGACATTATGAGGCTGATTCTTTCAGTCTGGTTTTCTTGGATTGAGTCAGGTGCAATTCATTAGGGTCAGTGGATTTATGTTGATGAAAAACAGGTATAAGAGAGAAGAAAAGTAGAGCCCCTTGATGTTATGTGCGTGTGGAAGATTTGAGGTGGTGCCACAGAAGGTGCACAGAGAGACACAACAGTTTTAAAGAAATCCAAGGGACATACTTAGAAGGGAGACTGGCATTATCTCATTGAAGAATAAATTAATGCCAAATTAAGAAAATTCAGCAATCAACATTTCATGACAAAACCAAAAATCTAAGTCCCTCACCATCCCAGTACGGCTGTCTTTTTGTCATCTTTTTGTCTGTTACTGAGTTTAGTTTTAAAGATCTGGGAATCAGTAGTGGAGTTATGGATATCACCTTAATGAGATAAACCACAAGGAACCTATTTTTCCTTCTGTTAAACTAAGTTCCATCTATTCAATAGGATGATCAACACTGGTAAAGCTGGCTTCCTGGAGTAATCTGTCTGTTGCAATTTGCAAAATTAACAAAATAATTAAAGGCACAGGTTGTTTATAACTAGCAGTCTCCTTTCTCTTCTACCATAGCAGCCAGCAAACTGTCTTTTTGTTTACAGTTTTGGGGGCTAATACTAAAATTTAAAGGCTTCAAAAGCATTAAGTGTAATGCTGACATGTATCTTCATAATACCTGTTAGTATTTCGATCAGTCCTGTTTCAGGTCACGACATATTTTAACAAAACAGTGAGAAGCAGCAACTTCCTCAACAGTTGTGAATTAGGGAAAAAATAACAAGCTGACTAGTAGCCTAGTCCTGGTGCTCTGCATTTTAAAAAGCATCCACTCAACTATCAGATTGACAATGACTTTACTGTGTGCAACAACGTATCAAACTCAAACTCATAAAGTTCTTTTTCTAAAGTCTGTTTTGAGTTTGCCTGCTTAAGATGCAGCTGTAGAGAGGCAGTACTGTTGCTACTACCCCATGGCAAATGCTTTCCCCCTCTGCTTGTCCTCTCCTAGGATGGGGTGTTCTGACTGAAAAGTCCTCCCAGGACTTGCTGGTCCCAAAAGAGACCTTGACCTTGTCCTGCCCTGAAATTTCCTGTTACCTTTATTTTGAACAAAGCCAGGCTAACTAGAGTTCCCCCACGAATAAAAGGAACTCGTACTGAATAGGGAATTCAGGGCTCAGATCCTATTTCCATTTTTATTCTGTTTCTTGTTTCCATTTGCCAGGAAGGAGAAATTTGTTCTGCATCCTAATGAACTGTCTAATCCAACTGACTAAGCTGTACAAACTAGCTCCTTGCTGTAGCTTTTGATGTTGCTAGGGCTGATCTTAGTATATTCCATGAGGCCTCTAAATGTAGCTTCCAGGCCCTTCCCCACTGTTGATATAATCCCCTTCCATCATTCTTGGCTCCATACAACTGTGACTTGGGCTGGTTCTTAGGGATGCCCTCACCCTTAATTGAGCGACTGACTTATATTTAAGTTCAGGAGAAAGCATTAACACTGTCCCACTCCTTGCCTTTTTCTGCTATGGTACAGTGAGCCCAGCTGTCAGTGCTTGGCATAGGCTACACAGAATTTTAATCTCTTCAGAGTCTAGGATGAGGCAGTGAGGAAAGTTTCTGGACATTAAACCTGGTTTTCTTACCTAACCATGGACGTGTAATGCATAGACTTCTAAGGAAACTCTTGGAGTTTTTGTTAAATATTGTTGGAAAGATTCTCAGTAATAGATTTCAAGGAGTGCCATAATCACTGTCTATAATTACTGGCCTGTGTTGTGCCATTTGCAGCCCACGTATGTTAGACCATGCCTGTGCTGCACAATTATAGTGGAGAACTCCAGGTATAACTATATACCCAAGTCCTTCCTAGACACTCTAACCTGGAAATCAGTCCTGTTCCAGTTAGGGAAAATGTTACAAAAGGAAATATGACTCCTAGTTTTCCTACTAGGAAAACTTATCATTTTGGTTTGGGTGGGGGTTTTTTTGTTTGTTTGTTGGATTTTGCTTATTTTTCCAGTGGGAAATAGATTCTTAAAGCTTTTCTAAGGGGATAGAGTTCTTCCCCACTTGTTTCAAGGTGGCTTTTTTTGGTGGCTATATCAAAGAAATGAGATTAATGCCACTCTTCCTCTGTATAGGTTTGTACGTATAGGGTGAGAAGTAAGAATCCAAATCCTCCTGCTGCCAAAGCACATACATACCTGGAGCTGTTGAGGAGTAGAGGCTAGTGGCTTTTGTTCACTATTACAGTCCAAGTTTTCGTTTGCCTTGAGGCCCGCACACTAGCAAAAACCTTTGACTGGAATGTAGCAGTTCTCAAGTTTTGCCTACTCATTAGGGGTTACAGGCTAAAACTGAAACCAGCACCACTCTTTAGCCTGTCACAGCAACCTGTGAACAGAGGCAGGATGCTCTTAGAGGTGGCTTGCTGTCCGGTACTTTCCTGGGACTCAGTCTGAGAGGCAATGTAGTATTGCTATTTGTGTCCTGAGCACTATTACTTGGTTAAACTGCTTTTCATGGGCAAAACTGTTCAGAAGGATGGTTAGTTCAGACAGGATGAGATAATCCCGCAGTGAAGACAACCAGTCCATTTATTCATGAAGCTTCATTGACCCATGTGTCTCTGCAAACCCAGGTAAGATAACAGCATTGTAGTCCTCAGAGAGGTTTTTGATAAGTCACCTTCAGAGTTCAGTTCTGGTGGTATAATGCCCTCTTTTGTTCTCCTGAGCTGATCAAAAGAACATTGTGATGCTGGCTAGATGTTTGTTACAACGTTATCCTTGCTGTCCTATACTGTCCCGCTGTATACTGCTTTCCAGGAGAATCATGTATTTATGAGGCAAGGTCTGTATTGTTTAGTGCCTGGTGCATGAATTTGAAGGGCTTGGCTTGTGATGGAGGTAAAGATTTCTGCTCCCAGTTTTCACTTCAGTATGTTTCCTGGTGATTACTCCCATTGTTGGAAAGATGCTGGAACTATTCACACAATAACCACAAGGCCAACAAACATGTTTGGTGCTTTAAGATAACCTAACATCAGTTTTATGTTTTATTAAGTCACTGAGCAGTAAATTAAAGGTGTTCAGCTCCTGTTACACAAACAGCCAAGATGTCTCATAGGAGGACAGAAACATCTAAGAGAAGACTTAACTTCATTAACTTCAGTTAATGGCTGAGCTTGGAATTTGCTAGAAATATCTCAAGCAATCACTAACCAACTACTGCTTGTGAGTCAGCCTGCAGAAGACTTGTCCCTAGGACTGCTCTTTCCATCAGCTCTGCCAATACAACTGTTGGATTGGGCAAGTCTTTAGGAGGAAGTATTAATTCTCATACCATTTAGTAGTGTTTGAGGTCCTATTATTTTTATAGTGTTTTGAAATTCCAGTGAGTAGATGACAGCAAGGCTGAAAGAGGCAGGACATCTGCTTTATTGACAACTCCTCTTGTCCCTTTGTTAATTTTTCAGTACCTATTAACTAGCCAGTTTGCAACATTTCTGATAAAAGAACATAGTATTCTGCCCAGGGCATAGCCAGAGGCATTGCTATCATCTAAATAAATCATAAATTATCTCTTTAACGCAATACATCTAAGCATAGGCCTGCCATGGGAAAATAGGTGTATTTTAAACCACATTAAATGGATTCATAGATAATCCCCTCTTGCCCAAACCCAAACCAATTCTGAGCTTTTTCCACAGTCTGCTAACATGCCTTAGAGTTAAAACCATCCACAGAATTGTCCCTGGCATGCCTTACCATGTGGAAGGATTAATCAAGGTTGCAGGAGGGCAGGCTGGATGAAGCTACATTCTGGGTATTCTTGCTACACTGAATAGGACAAAGATATTTTTCAATGTCATTTCATCACTGTATCATTAATGAGTCTAAGTCTTAATGACAGGTATGCTCTAATGTATGGCATAAATCAGCTCTTCAGCACAGACTAACAGTCTGCATCACTGGCACACCTTAGGCTCACCACCAACTTTCGCTAAGGTCACAGACAACAGGTGGCTGGTATACAGTTATAAGTTGCTGACAGTGATGTTCTCTGCCTCCTAGATGAGGGGGAGGTCATGTATGTTTTGGTTTCTTTGGAGCTAGAAGATATGAGAGAAAGGCTCAGAGTACAGCACATGTCTGAGGTCCCTGCCTCTAACCACTCCTTGGCCTCTCTGAAGACTACTGATACATTGTTTGTAGCTTCTGTAGTGCAAGCAAGCAGACTGAAAGTTCTTTGGGGTGACCTTAAAACTGCTTTGAAAGTTTGCTGTAATAACCGGCATGCTTAAATGCTGACAGTTTCGTTCTTTTACCCCCAACGTTGATTCAAAGGCTTCATTCCTGCCTGAGGATTTTAGAGACTTCTTTTTGTTGTGCTCCTGAGTGTGATATCACTGTTTTGCTCCACTGTTAGCAGTTGATAGAGAACACTGCTGAGGCAGAATGGCCCCAGGTGGTAGGAAACACAAACGACCAGGCAGTATCCCCCTAGCTCTTCCCTATGGCTCCCATATTGCTCTGTTTCTTCAAGTGATCAGAAACTGCATTTCATAGCCAACCAAACTGCCCTTAGTACCCTCTTGCTTTTAGTTCCCTTCTTTTTCTATTCCCATACAGTCTAATCTCAACACTTGGTAATTTTAATCTCTTTTTCTTAAAT
This sequence comes from Piaya cayana, assembly GCA_013389865.1. Lineage (NCBI taxonomy): Eukaryota > Metazoa > Chordata > Aves > Cuculiformes > Coccyzidae > Piaya > Piaya cayana. The sequence continues at coordinate 56,165 of WAAB01024684.1, forward strand.
AGGCAATGCCAAATATTCCTTTCTTTATGAAATCATCCAGCTTAGATCCCTGCTGAAGGCTGAAGAAACCATTTTGTCAGCTGCTAGCATGAATCTACATAATTAAATGGTGTTTTCCTGTTACAGTTAATGCACATTCTCAAACATTGTTTCAAAGCAATATTCATTTCTTTACAGTGTCTTTCTCATCCAGCATTGCCTGGGCTTGTCTTTGTTTAGCTGGAGAGCTGACATGTCCAAAAAAGCCTCAAGATGATTTACTATCCTTTGCAATTTGGTATAATAATGTGCATATCAGCTTCTCTGTTCCCTTAGAATTTTCCAGCTAAGCAGATTGTGCTCTCCTTTGCAGTGTGATATTGTTATGTTTTTCAAGGGACACATTGGAGAGCTTATTCTAAATATCAGTTCTTGCCACTATCAGAGAAAATGTATCTTGAGGATCATTAGGATTTAACTCACGCCCATATCCCATGCACAAACAGGTCGAATTGTATAATTAAATAGACCATCCAAGTACCGGAAAGATCATATCCCAGTGCACAGTTTTCTGAGGACTAAAACCAATGCTGATAAAGATTAAGTGTCTCATTGTAAGCAACAAATTGCCTCCGGGTGAATAAATTACAGTGTGTGATCCAAGCATATTTTCACATGGATACCGTCTCATCCATAGGAGCTGGGAGCTGGCAGACATTAGGGATGAGTTCCAATTGGCTGGAAGGGAATGAAAAGATTTGTATTTCAGTAGAGATTACATAATACTTTTGTATAATTATTCCTAGCCGTGGAACCACTGAAAAAGCAAAGAGGCCCTGAAAGCAGGACTGGAAACCTACTATCTCTGGTACCTGGACTTTGCTGATCAGCTGCTCTTGTTATTATTTCCTTTGATATTTCCAGGATTAATGTGAGGACTGGCAAAATGCAATGAGAAGGGGATATTTGAACTTCCAGGACTCTTTCAGAGGGGATTAAGGCCAGAAAATCTTTGTGGTGAATTGTCTGCCCCAGCATTTCTGCATGAGCTGTGGCTTGACTGGGCAGGAGCTTGAAGGATGTGTCCTGGGGCATCAGAAGAGGCACAAAGGAGGGTGGGGGGGTTTCCTCCCTTTTGAAACACAAGTGAGTAAGGGCAGAGCTAGTTAATCCAAAATGCTCCCTTTGTAGCAACCTGAATGGAAGCTACTGCAATGTGTTTTGGGGGGCACTTTTGGGGCAATAATTCTTAATCCTCCAGGACATGTATTTGATACAGAAGACTGGTTCCTAAGTGACATTTAGGCATCTGTTTTCTCTTTCAGCTACTGAAATCACCATGACATGGGCACCTTTGTGCAGCTGGCTGTTAGTGTATAACCCTTGATGGCTAAAGTGCCTGTGATAACATAGAAGTTAGAGGTACCTCTGAGATGCTGACTTAAAGTCTCACCCACTTGTTGCTTAGTCTGTGGTGACTGGTACGACCAAACAGAGTGGTTCTGCTTGAATGTGTGGCTGTAACTGTTCAAAGCATCTTCATTCTTTGAGATCCCAGTGTCTTCTTATTTCAGAAAATACTGTTGTTACTGTGAACAACTTTTTATCACAATGATTTGGTTTCCTTGATCTTTCCTGTGCAGGATCTGCTGGAGTGTTTGCAAGTAATTGCTCTCTGCTTTGAGAGTCTTGCTTTAAAAAAAAACCACACAACCATTTTCAAGACAAACATTAGCAGTCTTCACTTTCCTTGTTCGTTCCCTTCTAATTTCTGGTTGTATAAGTTGCAACCACACTTTTTTCACCTAGAATACCAATCCTCTTAGCTCAAAATGTTCTGAGGGGCAACAAAAAAAAGCAAGCAATTGCAGTCTGCATCACCAGCAGCCTCAGACATGGCCCATGTAAACACACACCACCATTCCCTTCAGAGAGTCCTGACAAAGACTACCTGTCCTCCAAAGTGGCTGTTCCCAACAGTCTGTTCCTGCTGTGGGGATGAATGATCTCATAGCAAAGCTAGTGCCATCAACCCCCTCTTGCTGTCATTCACATCCAGCTCTTGCCAGGATCTAAAGAAGAACAGCTGGGCTGCTTGTCAGTGTGTGGCTTCATAGTCAGCAGAAGTCTCCAGTATAGAAGTGGGAAGTTCAGGGAAGTGGTGACAAGTGTTCACCAGTATTTATTCAGGAGAGTTTGAGATGAGAGTTGAGCTTGAGAGTGGCCTCAGAAGACACCAGGCCCTAAATACCATCACTATGGATTGAGCTCCTAGTAAGAACAAAGCCTGTGCAAAATTATTGGAGGTATCAGCAGTGTCACGGAGAAAAGGACATTCCCACCACAATTTACACAGCTTGCTCTATGAGGTGACACAGGACCTTATGAATCTAATGTTGCTATCAGCAGACTTATGATCTCGACATGTAGACAACCTTGAAAGCAGACAGATGTCAGGGAAGATCACTGGGACTCCTAACAGAAGTCTGGAGTCAGGGTTTCTGCCTTCACAGCGTGTGTAACCTGATACATAAAGGTTTGACAAAGGACAGAGCATAGCCACACTGCTTCAGGATGGAAGGATGGCCTGATGACTCCCACAGTTGTCAGGCTATTTTGTCAAATCATTCATGAGCGAGATCAAGAAGAAAAGGAATGTTTATGGGCTCTGGAAAAAGGGACGGGCATCTTGGGTGGACTACAGAAGGGAAATGAGATTGTGTAGAGAAAAAATCAGAAGGGCTAAGGCTCAACTAGAAATCAGATTGGCTAATTCTGTGAAAGATAACAAAAAATCGTTCTATAAATATATAAATAATAAAAGGAGGACTAGGGAGACCATACAGTCCCTATTGGACGCAGAAGGAACAACTGTGACAGGGTATGAGGAAAAGGCTGAGGTACTTAAAGCCTTCTTTGCCTCAGTCTTTAATTGTGAAGAAAGGTGTTCCCTCTGTGTACAAACCCAGGAGTTAGAGGAGTAGAATGAGGCTCCTATGATCCAAGAGGAGGTGGTCAGAGCCTTGCTTGCCCAACTAGACACCCACAAGTCTATGGGGCCAGATGCGATTCACCCAAGTGTGAATTGAGGGAGCTGGCGGATGTGCTGGCCAAACCCCTTTCCATCATCTCCCAATAGTCCTGGAAGACTGGGGAAGTTCCACTGGACTGGAGACTGGCTGATGTAGTGCCCATCTACAAGAAGGGTCGCAGGGAGGATCGGGGGAACTACAGGCCTGTCAGTCTGACCTCAGTGCCAGGGAAAGTCCTGGAACAGGTGATCTTGAGTGCTATCATGAAGCACA
>WAAB01024684.1:59776-80352 GCA_013389865.1 Piaya cayana
CAGCAGTGTGCCCAGGTGGCCAAGAAGGCCAATGGCATCCTGGCTTGTATCAGAAACAGCGTGATCAGCAGGTCCAGGGAGGTTATTCTTCCTCTGTACTTGGCACTGGTGAGACCGCTCCTTGAATACTGTGTGCAGTTCTGGGCCCCTCACCACAAGAAAAACTATTTCACAGAAAGGGTCATTGGGCATTGGAACCAGCTGCCCAGGGAGGTGGTTGATTCACCTTCCCTGGAGGTGTTTAAGGCACAGGTGGACAAGGTGCTGAGAGGCATGGTTTAATGTTTGATAGGAATGGTTGGATTCGATGATCCGATGGGTCTCTTCCAACCTGGTTAGTCTATGATTCTATGATTTTCATATAGTTGCTCTTAAGCTCTATTCACTTATTATTAGGATGAACACAAAAACTGTTCTCTTGAGCATTCTAAACGACAGCCTCCAGAAATCTCTCACCTCATCCCCTTCTTGAGGACACAGCCATTTCAAAAATGTTTTGACAGCTGATGTCCTTCTGCTTTTGGCTAAAGTATGTCTCCATGGGTTTATGTGTTAGGTATTAATCATCTCTGGGTTGCTTTGCCAAGCTACAGAAGGATGGTGTCTCAGGATACCCATCTGATCCTCCCCCATGCCAGTTCTTTTCTGCCAGCAAACTTTGTGAGAACTTGAGCCATCCTCACCTTGTATATGCACACTGGGGAGAGAAGAAATAAGTGTAGAATAAATGGTATCAGAGATTTATATGGACTGACAGCTCACAGGCCAAGATTAGGAAATAAGCTCCTTTATGAGTGAAGACAATAAATTCTGTAAGTCTGAATTCAGAAAAATGCTTCATTCATGGGGCTTTGCAGAGGCATCACAATGCCCAGCAGTAACTAGTAGGCTATTCGCAGAATCTCTAGGTTGGAAAAGACCCACAGGATTATCGAATCCAACCATTCTTATCAACCACTAAACCATGCCCCTCAACACCTCATCCACCTGTCTTTTAAATACCTCAAGGGGTGGTGGCTCAAGCACATCCCTGGGCAGATGGTTCCAGTGCCAAATGACCCTTTCCATGAAAAACTTTTTTCTGATGTCTGGCCTGAACCTCCCCTGGCAGAGCTTGAGGTCATTCCCTCTTGTCCTGTCCCCTGTCACTTGGGAGAAGAGGCCAGCTTCCTCCTCTCAACAATCTACTTTCAGATAGTTGTAGAGAGCAATAAGGTCAACCCTCAGCCTTCTCTTCTCAAGGCTAAACAACTCCAGTTCCCTCAGCTGCTACTTGTAAGACTTGTTCTCCATGCCCTTCACCAGCTTCATCGCTCTTCTCTGGACTCGCTCCAGAGCTTCAACATCCTTCTTGTGGTGAGGGGCCCAGAACTGAACACAGTATTCAAGGAGCGGTCTCACCAGTGCCAAGTACAGAGGGAGAATAACCTCCCTGGACCTGCTGATCACGCTGTTTCTGATACAAGCCAGGATGCCATTGGCCTTCTTGGCCACCTGGGCGCACTACTGGCTCATGTTCAGATGGCTGTCAACCAACACCCCAGGTCCTTCTCCTCTGGGCAGTGTTCTAGACAGACTTCTCCTAGTCTGTAGCACTGAATAAGGTTGTTGTGCCCCAGGTGCAGGACCTGGCATTTGGCCTTGTTAAACCTCATGCCATTGGACTCTGCCCAGTGGTCCAGCCTGTTCAGATCCCTTTGCAGAGCCTCCCTACCCTCCAGCAGATTGACACTTCCACCCAGTTTAGTGTCATCCGCAAACTTGCTAAGGGTGCACTCAATGCCTTCATCCAGGTCATTGATAAATACATTGAACAGGGATGATTCCCTCCTTAACTTCTGTGCTTTTAATTCAGCACACTGGGCCCATGTGGCTCCATCACCTTTTTACAAGACACTGCTGCTGAGAATAGTGTATGGATTATGTAATGGCTGGGTCTGTTTAAATGTAAACTTAAGAATATCAGGAGATGACAGGACAGTTCCTTGCTCTTCCGCTCATTCACTGTTTGCTTTCAGGTAAATCACTTTAAATCTTTGTGCTGTAACTTTCCCAGCAGTAAAATGCAGACACGTACTCATTTTAGAAAATCTTTGGAAATACAGAGATTATAAGATTTAAGAACTGTTATATATTGATACTCAGATAGTCATGTAATCAGACTTACCCTCAAAATAAAAGTTAAACCACAAAAAAGAATTTGATCAAATCAGAGACTTGCAGGCCAAAAGTCAAACCTGATGGGATTTACCACTATTGTCTTCAGCAGGCTTGGCCATAGGCAGTGACTGCAAATATCAGTAAGATGCTTGATGTATATGTAGGTAGTGCTGGCTGGGAGTTTTCTATTAGGATGGTTTCATAGCAGCAAATTTTCAAAGAAATTTATATTTTCTGCTGGATTTTATTTAATTGTTCTGGATTTTCTTTAACTATTTCTAAATTAGGGAGGAAAAAATAAATCACTTCCACATACTCTGTTGTGCTCCCTCCAGCAATAGCATCTTGCAGCTGTGATTTCTGGGACTTTCAGGTTCTATGGCTCCAGAGCACCTGCCAGCCACTGTCATGGAGCCAAGATACCCCAAAGCTCAGGATCCAAAATACTGATGCTGAGGTTCCCTATGCAGCATTTCTCTGGATTGGGGAGTTTGTTTTTTTTTTTAGCAGCATGCTGCGTCCTTATACAGTTTCCTAGGAAAAAAAAAAAGCATGTCATTTAGGCTTTCTCCTAACAAAATGTCCACTCCCTAAGGATAGTTATTTATATTTCTTCATTTTCAGTCTCCATCAGTCTTTATCTGACAGTCATTAGGCTGGTTTAGCTAGGATGGTGGCACCAGGTGTCCCAAAGCGAGCCCATAGCTTTCCCTTTCACTGCAGAAGACATATGCTAGGATTCATAACAGCAGAAGCTTCTCTGCTCCCCTGCTTGTTACCAAGTGTAGTTTCTCTGGACATTTTCCGTGTTTGGCCTCCACCAAGCATGCCAGCACACTTTATGTGAAATCATTATTACAAGTACATAGGAAATGTTCCCCAGAGCCACTACTAGATAGTCAAAATGTGCTACATACATTACCAAGGGTTATTTAGCAGCAGAAGCAGCATTAAAAAAAATCCTGTAAGCAAATTAAGAGCAAAACTCCATACAGTTACAAGATTTTGCACTTAGTAGTTCAAGGAGTACAAGGGTGGAAATGCAAACCTTTTATTAGTACCAGCAATGAGAAAAGAGATTTATTTCGTACATACATTATTGAAAGGTTGTATAGAATCTAGAGATAATGTATATGTGTGAAGGAATATATATTATTTAATGAGGAAGTGGGTAAGAAGGCAAGAAAAAAATGATATCTATTTAATGAAGGGTTCCTGGGACAAAAGTGAAAGATTATTCCATCAAGCAGGATTTGCAGGATGTTGAAGAGACAGAAGTGTAGCTCAAGATATCACCTAATTTGTCTCACTGGTGATAAAATAGGCATGAAAAGTATTTCTAAATGGCAGATAGTTCATATTTGAGGAATGTGTCTTACATATAATTTAAAAGGGAAAGTGAATTGCACGGTTATTAATAATGGAACATTTTACTTAAAAATGCAGGAACTTACTGTTCCTCTAGTTTTCCTGAGAAAGTTGTCTGTGAAATGTGGAGCCATTTTAATGTTTCACATGGGACAGAAATACTGTTTTCTTTTTTCCAAGACACCAAAGTAGGAGCCAAGAAGGGTAATAAGTTTTCTCAGGAATCTGTGAGTGTGTTATATAGACACTTGAGACAGCTCTGGTTTTTATTCTCTACTGGGCTGTCACAAGGAGCATTTCTGCCACAGATGCCTGTAGCCACCTTTGTTTTATACCATCCTGCTTTGCTGTCTTATGAACTGTACAGAGGTGTGTCAGGTCCAAACTCTCCTCAGACCCTGAAGTGACAAGGGTTACCCATATGCCTGTATGGATTAATCATGGAAGTTCCCAGGAACAACAATGTATAGCAATATATGGAAAACTTTGAACAAAATCTCTCTCAGTAGCTGGCAGGATCAGGCCCATCTGGTTTAGGGAAGGGAATCTGAAATCTTATCAGATATCTTAGCAAGCTTTAAAACTGAAGAAAATTGGGTCAGCTCAGGTGGTTTGATTTTATGGTTAGTGCGCGTACCCAGAGGGTAAGGGCTAAGCCAGGTATGAATGATATTTACAAAATGTTCTTCTGCTTTCTTTTCGACTTCTGAGAGAGAAATGTCTGTTGGAGAGTTGGGTATGGTCTTACACCAGGAGAGAACGTTGAAAGACTTCAATAAAATATCTCAAACAAAGGAGGCTGTCATAAAATTCAATTGAATATACTGCACATTCTGAAAGATGTAAAAATCGGTCAAATTCACACTCTCAATGGGGAGCTATCCACAAGAAAATAAGAGAGAATTGGATGACACACACAAGGATAGGATTCCCTTCACAATAACTGTTCAAAACTCCATTGCCTGAAGTGTTCACAAGTAAAGGCAAAAGGTGCAGAATAGCTGCCTGAAACATATTAGTAAAAATGAAGAGAGGAAAAAAGCTATAGGGTTCAAACCAAAGTAGTAGAAGCAGGTACTAGAGTTACTGTATGTGACTTTCAGGCTAGATAACACATCTGAAAACAGAAAGCTCAGCTGTGGTACTGAGACGTGGGGAGCATCTCAAGATTCAAACCACATTTCATTTGTAGAGAAAAAGAATGAGTGTACAAAATGATCCAAAGAAGAAAATAAAATGATTGGTTGTGCCTTCAGTGACAAAGTTTAAAGAATAGGACAGAGGGAAGATCCTGTGTTACAAGAAAACAGTCAACTCCTGGGTGGAAAACAGGTTGGATGTCTGGTCCCAAAAAGTTGTGGTAAATGCAGTTAACTCCAGCTGGAGGCCGGTCACAAGTGGTTTCCCCCAAGGCTCAGTGCTGGGTCCAGCCCTGTTCAACATCTTTATCAATGATCTGGATGAAGGCATTGAGTGCACCCTTAGCAAGTTTGCGGATGACACTAAGCTGGGTGGAAGTGTTGCTCTGTTTGAGGGTAGGGAGGCTCTGCAAAGGGATCTAAACAGGCTAGACTGCTGGGCTGAGTCCAATGGCATGAGGTTCAACAAGGCCAAATGCCAGGTCCTGCACCTGGAGCACAACAACCCTATGCAGTGCTACAGACTAGGAGAAGTCTGTCTAGAAAGCTGCCAGGAGGAGAGAGACCTGGGGGTGTTGGTTGACAGCTGTGTGAACATGAGCCAGCAGTGTGCCCAGGTGGCCAAGAAGGCCAGAGGCATCTTGTCTTGTATCAGATAGGAGAGGTTGTTCTCCCTCTCTACTGAGCACTGGTGAGACTGCTCCTTGAATACTGTGTTCAGTTCTGGGACCCTCACTACAAGAAGGATGTTGAGGTTCTGGGCCGTGTCCAGAGAAGAGCGATGAAGCTGGTGAAGGGCATGGAGAAAAGTCATACAAGGAGCAGCTGGGGGAGCTGGGGTTGTTTAGCCTTGAGAAGAGGAGACTGAGGGTTGACCTTACTGCTCTCTACAACTACCTGAAAGGAGATTGTAGAAAGTAGGGAGCTGGCCTCTTCTCCCAAGTGACAGGTGATAGACAAGGGGGAATGGCCTCAAGCTCTGCCAGGGGAGGTTCAGACTGGGTATCAGGAAAAGGTTTTTCATGGAAAGGGTCATTTGGCACTGGAACCGGCTGCCCAGGGATGTCGTTGAGTCACCATCTCTGGAGGTGTTTAAAAGATGGGTAAACAAGGTGCTGAGGGGCATGGTTTAGGGGTTAATAGGAATGGTTGGATTCGATGATCCTGTGGGTCTTTTCCAAACTGGTAATTCTATGATTGTATGATAAAGACTTGGGTAACAGAAGGGACAGGTCTATCAATAATACTTAGCTGGTTTGCCATCAGAGAAACCCCATGGTGACTCTGTGACACAAGAGGCTGTCAGCTAATGCTTGTAACATCTCTGTGAGGGAAAGGTGCTCTCATTTCTTAGATACAGTAAATGAAGCAACTTACCCATGGCCACAGTTTTATAGCTATAATTAGATCTCATGACCTTCTGCTTCCATATCCTTTACTCTAAGCCATAGTTCCAGTACTAAATTAATCTGTGCATGAAACACTGAATTTATATCATAAATAAAACCAGAGTTGTTCTGCCTAGGTCACAGTGGCTCAGAGAAACTAAAGAAAGTCTGTCAACCAGAGCAAATCAAAATCACTACAAACTAAATAACTCTATCACTGAAGAGACCGAACAGGAACAAATGCTTATAGATTGTGGAAAAAAACGTAAGTGTACCTTGGTGACATTTTTTCCAGGATGGACCTAGAACACAAAAGCAGTAAAAAATTTGTTCTGCAGAACTGAACTAGAACACAAGCTAAACAGAAAACCTATATTTATGATAAAATACAGAAATCTGAGTGGTGCACAGATGTTTCCAATCATCTTTTCTAATTTGACAAGCTGAGTGTGACTTTACATTGAAAGAAAGAAATTTAAATGTAGTGAAATGAATTGCTGTTCAGAAAAAGATATAGAGGGATTGACTGGGAATATAAAGATCATGACTGGGAAGGCAAGTATTCTGAGAATTTAAAACACCTAGATAATCCATGTTTCCATTACTTCCTGTCATTTTTGTATGTTCTAATGCACACACATATGCATCCTTATATGCATGTTTGCCTATATTTCACATGAGAAATGTCAAGGGCTAGGAATGAATTTTGTTGAATTTTTATCATTATTCTTTTGCTAAAGATGCCACTGATGCATTACACTTGCAGCCAAGAGGAAATGTTGAGCTCCCGTAACTGGATGAGTTTTGATTTGGAGCGGTGATTTGGGCCCTTCTCTAATGCTTAAGTGGTTTTCTTCCCAAGACTTGTGCTTACATGCACAAATGTTTCTGCCAACTCACTGTTTGATGTTTGTAGAAAACCATCAAATGAGGGGAATTTCTGTGGAGCCTTGTTTTTCCAAATGCTGCTGCTTTAGGATTGTTACTCAAGAATCAGTTTCTTATATGAATAATTGGATGGTCCACAATACATATAAAGAGATGCATTCATGTATGTACCATTTAAGGATTACAGAGTTGAGACCTTAGAAAAGTTTTTCCTCTGGAAACACAAGGATCAGAATTTGGCTGTAGGTTAGTAAGCAACTAGCCATGAGACAAACCAGAAAAAGTCAAATTCTAAAAGCGTAAAATACAAATAATCTCTTTAGCGTTCATCTACCTGTCTTCAGCGGAGTACTACAGCTCCCAGGTAAAAAAACCAAAACATATGCATATCTAAATCTTGTACTGATTCCTTTCCTATGGAGTTTTCCACAATGAATGGCCAGGCAAAGTCAGAGACACACAGAGACTTGGATAACTGTGTAAATGCTAAAACTTTTGTTTCCTACATTGTTTTAATTTCTACATACTGAAATACATACATATAATTTCTGCATAAAGAAAGTTGGTCTTAAAAAGTAACTTGGAGAAGGTGAATAGGGCATGGATGGACAAAATAAAACATCAAATGAAATTATCATGTGGCTGAGAACCAAACCAACGATGGCAATATATTTCTCACACAACACTTCAGCCTGTGAAACTTATTGTCACAGGATATTGTGGACACCAAGTATGTGGCTGAGTTTAGAAAATATTCAGTCAAATTAATGTTAAAAAAAATGACCAGGGTAAGTTATTCCAAAAATACCATTGTTGTTCAGGTAGCACTTGAGCCCCAGATTGCTGAATGCTGCCATAATATGCCAGGGAAGTATTCTGTATGCTTGATCTGCTTTTATACTACTACCATCAAATCTACTGTCTTAAAGCTGTTGAAGACAGATTTCTGTGCTGGATAGACCTTTGTTCTGATTTATTATGGCTGGTTTGATGCCCTCAGAGAAATCTTGCTTATCATGTTTAATATTTACTACTTGCAGTAGCTAAATAGACCTTCGTCTGTAAGTATTTTCCCAACTAAGTAAATTCTGGGAAAAAGGTAAATATCACATTTTGGTAAATATCAAGGTTCCTTTTTAATGTCATTATGATGATGTTAGATGTACACAAATAATGATACTTTAATATTTCAGTGAGGTTATAAAAAAACTATATAGAAATGGAAAGAAGAATTGTAAAAGATTTCATATAAGACTTTTAAGAATCTAATTTTTTTCTTAATTTAGCATGACTGTTCATTCAAAACCCCTGTTTAGATGGAAGTTTCTTCAAGTACTAATACTTGATCAAATGAGCCTTAATGATTCAAACATGCACATGATCACTTCACACTTCTGAGTAGTCCCATTGAACTGAATGGATCTAGATGTGTTTTCAAAAGCAGTGTATATAAGTATATGCAAGTGTATATAAGTGTCTGTAGAACTGACATCTAAACAACTTTCCTAAGATCTGCATATAGCTGTCTTGTAATATTTCCTCCTGTGCTCATTTTGATTGTTTTTTCAGTGTTCTAAATAAAGAATCATGCTAACACAGTCCTGTTTTTGTAATAAAGTGGATTTTTTTGAAATATCTGAACTGTCAGTGGTGATATGTAGGACTCCAGGTGCTCCCGCTCATGGTATTGTGGAAGGAGATGACTTTAAGTACGGGGCCCAGGTTTACTTCAAGTGCAACGCAGGTTACAGTTTAAAAGGCAGCCGTGTTGCCTACTGTCAGCTTGATGGGATTTGGTCAACACATCATCCTGAATGTGGTAAGGTCACTTTAAGTTTTGAATCTTATCAAATGTTTCAGCCAATGTATTCAGATGAAAGTAGAATATCCAAATCTCACTTGAAACTTGGTAGATCTGTGGCTTAATGTGATGTTCCTTTGCCTTCCTGTCTTTAAAAAGAGGTAGGGATTCTTATGTTACCACGCAAACCTGCAAGACTTGGTCTGACTAAAGGTCTGACTAAAACATGGAATAAAGGTCTCACTGAAACATCAAAATAGTGAAAAATAATATCCTCAAAGACTTTAGGCATACATCCTTCTTACACACAGACTGAAAATATCTAGGACTAAAACCAAGTGAGGGACGTTGTACAACAATTAATTACTACTTCCACTACCGTGTACCTCTGATGCCTTCTCTGCAGAAGAGTGGTGCATTCTGTGGATATGACCAGGGGCTTGCTGCATGAAGACTAGACTCCTATTTCAAAGAATTCCCATATTAGTAAAAAATTGCTAACAGAGAAACTTCCATTCATTCTGGCTGTGTCAGCTGGTATGCCTACCATCCACACTAATTCAGCTGTGGAATTCCAAGCCCCTTATTTTCAGTAAAAGAGATTTTCAATTTTAGTTTAGTTGTTCTATATTGTGCAATTTTATTTCCATATTCCAGAATAATTTGTATCAATTGAAAAGTGCTTTTACAAGTGTGTTGTGGCAAAAAAAAAATAGATTTGGAGGGAACTGTTGTGATACAGCTGTGTATAAGTTCATCTTAAGAGCAAGCAATAGGCCTTCTGTCTAGAGAGAACATCTGTAGTTGCAATAAATGTAATACAAGAACTGTGCTAAAGTCCCTGCTGCATGATCTCCTTGGCTAAAGGTCTATTGAAAGATCTTTCTCTAGACTTGACTGTTACTGAAGTGCTAGGTAATATAATTTGGGTCTCTCCTTCCCAGCTGTTTATTTTTTTCCAATCCATCAAAAATCATTATCTTGGGCTTAGGGAAGAAGAGAACTACTGCTTGAGTTTCTGATAGGCATAGGATGAAATAATAGAAGGTCTTCATTGACTTATTTGGTCAAACTTAGGTACATTTGGAAACGTGCACTCCACTCATCAGATGATACCTCTAGATGAGGTATCAGTTCAGAAAGCAACTGGCAAATAAAGTGATACTGTGAGTAATTCCCTGTAGTCTTTAGCTGCTATCAAGTTTCCAGTCACTTGTGGTTCACAAGTGAGAGGGCCTGTGAGATATGGAGAAGAAAAATGGAGTAAAATTAAAAAGAAATAGGGCCTTGCTTCTCCCTTGAGAGGAAGTTCAGACATTGTCTTTGTTAACTGATTATGACTTGTGGGAAAGTATTTAAGTACATGTATGATTTCCAGCACATGCTAAAATGCAATGTTGTAAAAGAAACCACCAAAATATATGCTTAGCTTGAATTATATACTTAAGAGTATATGCTTTTCATTGAACTTGTACTGTTGTGGTTAGCTATGTGCTTACATGCTTTGCTGAGCTGGGCTTTATCTGGTAATATGAGGATATGGGAACAGGACAGGGCTATACCTGTGCTTATTTCACAGGGATTTAAATAAATCTTTAAGTAAATGCTTTGTTATGTATTAGTTCTTTTGTGTGGTGAGGCTTAACAGGCAGCCAAATCTGAAGCAATGACATGAGAGGTCATTTCTGGTCAATTGATATATCTCAGGCTTCTCAGCCCTCTGTAGGTAGAGCAGAACCAACACTAGCTGTCTCACTCTGATATTCACTGGTTACCATGCAACAGAAGAGACATCAGACAGAAGGATGAAACAGAATTACATGTTACTGTCAGCCTGACAAGAAAAGTGAGATGAAATCCAAAGGAATATAAAGTATCTTTGCAGCTGCTAAATAGAAAGAGCGTAGGTGTGACAAGTATATGGAAAAGCATCACATACACAAAAATTATAAGTTTATTGAGAGAAAAAAACACGAAAACCAAAAAGAAGTGGAGAAATATTGGGAAGGAGGAAGTAAGAGGTTTTATAGACAGAATCAAGCATGAGTAAGCTTTCCATATTAAATTTTTAGTATCAGTAAATATATATATATTTAATATTTTTTTTTCTCTTTCAATTCCCATATTTCCCTGGATTATTACAATCTCTTTCAATGCTAAGAAGCCAAAATGCAACCAAATATAAAAGTAAAATTAAGTAGTCTAGTTTTATTTATTATCCAAGTCCAGTGAAGTATTGAAAGTAGAGAAAAAGGAAAAGGATGCCAAGGGCATGTTTCCAGAAAATAGTTTAAGTTCATCCTTTCACGCTCTTGAAGTAGTACTGTTAACATCATGTAAAGTTAACGTTCTTTTTCAGAATTGTCAGCTACTTTTTAATGTCTTTTAACAGTCTGAGAATTGTACACTTTTAGTGAAGACTGAAGAGTGTATTATAAATAGACATCTATAATTTCTTCTATAGTATTTGATCATTTTGAATAGAGATTCCAGGTGTTAATAAAATGTAGATTGTATAGTAATGTGTGAATGAAAAGCTAAGCAATCTAATGGATAAAAATAATGCTGTGAACTTGAAAAATGGTTACCATTTTTTCCCTCTATATTTAGTTCTAGATGAAAAAAACTGCTCAGATCCTGGTGGCCCACTCAATGGCTACAGAAGCGTACTAGGAAACACTGGGCTTTTGAACGGACACTATGCAAAAATTGGCACAGTCATTGCTTTCTTTTGTAACAACTCATATGTTCTTAGTGGGAATGAACAAAGGACCTGCCAAGATGATGGAGAATGGTCAGGGAAGCAGCCAATCTGCATAAAAGGTAGTTTGCATTCTTTTTTACCACAACTCACAAAAGTTGCTATGATTTTGTTGAAGTTTGTTTTATGTAATTTACAATCACCAAGCAGTCATCGTTGATAAAAATAAACCATCTGACTGACACCTGATACTGATATCGGTAGTTTGCCAGCTCTACTGGCTGCAAACGCTGCCAGAGAAGATGCCAGCGATTCCAGAAGAAGTTTGTCTTTCAATATGGAAAGGAATGTTCCCTGAGACCATTATTATCCTCATTCTAGGATCATAACCTGCTTAAGATCAAAGTCAAAGAATATATAGAGGGAATTGAAATAGCAGGAGAAACTAGCTCATCATAGCTGGTGTCATTGGGCCTAGCTCTTCTCTCACAATACTTTTAAGTCAATGGGAACAGTCATGAGTGTGAAAGGCCAAGCCTGTAGATGGTAGAGTTGAAGGTTTTGTTCAGAAAACCACCCGAGGACACGCTTAAACTGTCTTCACTCATCCAAACACTGAAACATATCTTTACATACTTTGCTGGAAAGGGAATTATTTTGTTGACCTGCAGCTACTCTAAGTGTGTCTGAGACCCTGTATGGATGAATGGATATGGGCTGGGTAACTAGAAATTAAATTTTCCAAAGCTATTGTTTGACACATATTTTAGTAATCTTTTAAACTGAATTAATGATAATATAAGGAAATATGTCTGTCCCCTGAGGAATTTTCTTTTTTCTGTTTGCTTTATTCTTATCATACACTTCTCCCTCAATTGTATGATCATCTGTGGAAAGCATCTTTATTGATGATAATAATTTGTGGAAAGCAACTTTATTCATGTCAAGTTTCATAATGACATAAAGGTTAACATATACAGTAACCACAAAGAATTAAATATTGTCAAATCCCACAGAATACAACTGGTCTTGCATACAGGTAGAATCCTTTTCTTCCCCTGTGTGTAGCATGAAGGATATCCTGGCAGAGTTACTTGAACTGATAAACCTGAATATTTCTCTTGCTCTTAAAGTAAATAAACTGAATATGAAAAATTAGAAATCCTGGCTCTCCCTTCTGTTGCTTTGTGTATATTCAGGTAACTCTGAGGTGTTCCTTTGAATCAGTCTCCACCTCCTTCCAATGGATGCACAAACAAATAGACTCTTAAAAGTGTGTAACATCCTGCAGCCTATCTCTGTATGCAGACTCACTGGGATTAGCTGTGTGTGGCTACACAGACGGAAATTAAGTATTTTTAATATAATACTGCTATTGGAAAGGTTTGCTCAAATTCCAAACCATCAGCTGTATTGATGTAAATCTGGCATTCAGACACACTGATGGACAAACCTTCCTCCATGACTGAAAGTATCTATGCAGAAGACACTCAGTTGCTTTCAGTGTTGTAAAGGTGATAGATCTGTTGATCTGTGGGAAAGTCTTTCCAAGGCACTAGGTGTTAAGGCCTATCTTTATCTTAATGCGTGTAGCTTGCTGCCTCTTTTCTTAATCCAGTACCCTATAGCTAGTGAAAAGAAAAAGTGCAAATTTGTATGAACCCTAACACTTGAGTTGTGAATGTGAAAAAGTACTGTGCAACATTATTTTTTTTCTAGCCTGCAGAGAGCCAAAAATCTCTGACCTGGTGAGACAGAAAGTACTTCCAGTGCAGGTTCAGTCAAGGTGAGAATGCAATATGTCAACCTCCAGTTAAAGAAAAAAAGTGTGACTTCTTTTTTTGCCTGCTCTCTTTTCCACCCTGTGTGTTTAGCCTGCCCAAGCAGCCTTTCCTACAACTCCACTAATTATCGATCAATGAGAGCTGCTGTGAGGGAAAGTCTGGTTAAACATACATTTGCAAGCTACTAGAGGCAGCCAGAAAGAAAGGTATAGTTAGAAATGTGCAAATCACTGGGCAATGCTGGAATTAGGCTTACAAGCTTGTGATGGGATATGAGAACAGTCTGAGAATAGTTCCTTTGGGTTAATGATGTGTCTTAATATACGAACGTGTGCTATCTCAGTGAAGAAATGAGTGGGGAAAGCACAAGGCAAGAAGAAGGTATAGCAATGTAATCTGCTCTCATTAAGTTTCACCATAAAAGGCAACACAGAACAACTCTGATAATTTGGGGTTTGTGTGGGCACAGAGAGGAGGAATTAGAGTAGGAGGTGAGGAGAGAATGAAAGGTCAAGATCCTTCTGCTGATTTCTTGAAAAAAGTCCAATCGAATTAGTTATACTGAAGTGTTCAGGCTCATTTTTGTCCAAATAGTAATTTCTCATTTCAGATTTATTTTTGCAGTACATGATTAATTTATTTTTAATGCAGTGCAAGAACTGTCCTCATCTTTGGTCTTAGGAACAGCCATACCAGGTCAGAATATAGGTCCAGCTGAAGCTATATCCTGTCTCTGGCAACAGCCAGTAACAGATGCCTAGAGAAGACTTTAGGAACAAGGCAAGCATATACTTTCAAAATACTCTCCCACTCTGCAGTTCTGTGATGTTTGATTGTAGAGATGGCCCAAGATGCCATGAAGGGGCTTTATTAGCCATCAGGTGAATTTTCTTGCTTCATGTTCTTAATTCACTTCAGAACATAGGTCTTTTTATGTTGAATGTTTCAGATACTAAGACCAGCTGTATGAGAGCACATCCATGTCTGCACCTTCATAGTATGATAGCATCACATGTTCATGGACTGCTTTTATGCCTTGATGTAGGATCTTTATTCCACAGATTGTGAGGCAAAGTATGTGATTATACAATATTGCAAGGTCACATGTGAGTAAGGAATGGGATCCTAGCAGTCTAAGCATGACCACAGCAACTTTCATCCTTCTTCCAAAATGTAAGAAATCTGCTCATTGCTCTTGAGTGCTGTTATACCCAACAGATTCTATATGACGGGGGCAGTCTATGTCTCTTTGTGGTCAAAAATGTAATTACCAAGGGGACAAGCATTTTAATGGCTTTTCTAGATGTAGGTAGGACCAGGAATCTCAAGGGAAATGAATTTCCTGCTGAATTTTTCCAAGATTTTTTTTTCTGTAGATATGTGCTTTTAAACTTTGGAACAAGGGATAAGTTCTAAGTAAAGAAGAATGACTGTAGTCAAGCTTATGGTCCATATCTAGGCTAGTGCATCTCTTTTTTTTTTTAGTTATGTGCTGTGTTGCAAGTAATCAATACAATTTCTAAATGGAAGCTTAGTGATTATTGCAATTATGAGATCTCTGTGGTAAGGCAATTATCTCTGTTAACTGCTAAATCAAGCAGCTTTATCAACGTGTTTTAATCCAAATCAATTCCTAATACTGCCTATTAAAATATTCACTAGAGAAAAACACACCTAGCTCCTCTCTAGTGTAAATTAATTACAGCAAGGCCAACTGCCAGTGCAATTTGTTTAAAGACATGGTATCTCAATCCTTTTGTGAATGGCAAACACTATACTACATGCAGAGGCAACTGGTTGCAATCCAGAAACTGTGACATGAAAAAAAAGACACACACAGAGAAAATTTATAAACATACGTGTATTTACTTCTGTGTGTATTAAAGTAGCTGGGATGCAAATGGGAGCATTGCTAAACTATGTTGGAATCATATTTTGACCTTATTCTTTCACAAGCAAACTTCATATGCTTCTAAATTATGCTTAACATAGCGGTGATAAAGCTAATGGTCACTTCTATAATAGTATTATTGTTAACTTGCATTATTTGTGCCCTGAAACAGGGAAACGCCTTTGCATCAACTTTACTCATCTGCATTCAGCAAGCAAAAGCTTGAAATCTATCCAACCAAGAAGCCAGCTCTGCCATTTGGAGACCTGCCCCCAGGGTACCAGCATCTACACACTCAGCTTCAGTATGAATGCATTTCTCCCTTCTACCGCCGCCTGGGTAGCAGCAGGAGGACTTGTCTGAAGACAGGAAAATGGAGTGGGAGAGCCCCTGTGTGTATTCCAAGTGAGTCTCCAAGAAACAAAAGAAACAACTGCACACATCTCTAGGTGGATGGGGGAACAGGATGTGTATTCATCTTAGATATTTAAGGAGTTCCAGTGGTGTAGGTGGCCTATGTTTCCAGTAGGGAGATAGGAGCAATGAAAGTTGGAGGACATATTATTCTTTTTAACCACTAGTAGAATTTGTGCAGTTGAAGGTAGAGGGATCAAGCTTTCAGCACTGTAGTTTGCAATGTACTCTTTTATTGAGCAAAAGGTGTAACCAGTTTCTCTCCTGATTTGAAAATGTTTTCTTACTATCACTTCATATTTTCCTGTATTATTTACTGCAAAAGTGATTTTCCTTTCATCTCTATACATTGGCACACAGATGACATAATCATAAAATTTTAAACAATAAAATGGAGAGTCTGCATTTTAAAGAGGCTCTTTAATACATCTTGTTATTGCAGATGGTTAAGTCCAGATAAAATCTTATACAGAGCTAGTGAATACAGTAAGCCAGGGTAGGGACATCACAAGATTTGGTACGACCCACTACTGACATCAGGCAAACTGTGACAGGTAGATCCTAACATCAGGGAAATGTTTAGAATTCTTGTTTGTGTTTTTCATCTCACATTGAAAAGGATATTGTTCTATCATTTTCCCTGTGGGCATGCCCACACTACATCCCAGGAAAAGAAATATGTCCTAAAGGAGGCTAAAAACTGTGACCACATGAAGAAACTCTTTCAACTGAAGTAACCCTTTTATAATTCAGGAGATTTTAACCCATGTGTAAGCCTCAGTAATATATTCCTAGAACAGGGTGGAGGTTTTTCTTTTCCCCGGGATAACTGTTGATTTAGATGCATTTTCTTCAAGGTTTTTGTTGCAAGACAAGTCTGTTCTCATAGGCATGAACTCATCTGTGCTAAGGTCAGTTCTAGGAGAGTTCTAGAACTCATCTGTTCTAAGGCCAGTCTCACAATTACGCTATGACTGCTGAGGGTGATTTTTAGTGTACCATTGGCTTTATGGTGTTTTTTTTTAAGTATCAGGGTGTTCTTTCAATTTCTTTATGCAGTCATCTCCTTATAATGCAGCTTGATAAGGTTATTACAAAAGTTCACTTGCTCAAGTGCTAAATCCACATTCCTACTTCAGCTAGGAATTCAGATAATAATGGAAAAAATGAAAGTTTTTTTTAAAAAAGCTATATGAAAGACACATAATTTTTCTGGTTGGGACAGGGTTTAATTAGAAAACTGTCCCTCATGTTAACTATTGCAGTTTGATTTATTTTAGTACATTTTAAGCAGGAATCAAGACTGATGTTCAGATCCTTTGGTAGGGAAAAGGCATTACCTCATTCTTGGTTCATGTTTCCTCAGTCTGTGGAAAAGCAGAAAACACCACCCTTCAGAAGACAGTGACCTCTACCAGGTGGCCCTGGCAAGCAGCAATCTATCGGACGGCCAGTGGGGTGAAGAACAGTCTCCGGAAAGGGGCCTGGATCCTTATGTGCAGTGGTGCTCTGGTGAACGAGCGCACTGTGGTGGTGGCAGCTCACTGCGTCACTGACCTGGGCAAAACCATTGTGCTCAAGACAGCAGAGCTCAAGGTAGTTCTGGGGAAATTCTACAGAGATGATGACAGGGATGAAAAGACCATCCAGAACCTGCGGGTGAGTAAGTCTTCTAGGACCAGAAAATAATGAGCACAGACAGATGCTGATCACATTAATACTGTATAGAGAGCAAAGAGGTTATCCTTTGAGCAATACATTGGTTTACACATTGTTCTTTGAAATGTGTATGTAGAGACTCAACTGACAGAACTGTCACAGCACACGGAGGGAACATGCTGTAGTTTGTTAAATTTCCCTGACATTGTCTAACTTATATGTTCACTCCCTAATACAGATCACTAAGAAAATAGCTTAGGTTCCATAGGCCATCATGTCTCAAGTGATATTGCCAGAAAAAAAGGTAGAAGAGATGCTAGCTGCTGTCAGAAGTGATTAGCATAATTTATGAGGAAATACTTGTGCTCTAGATCCTGGTTTGAGGTCATGAGCACATTTCACATCTCAGGTCCAAGGCAGCAGAGCTCTAAACTCTAAAGAAGTTCATATCTGATTCCAACTCCAAAAATACCACCACAGGCTAACCAGAGTGGTTTGGTTTTCCAAGAAGAACTAGAAAGGTTGACTTGAAAATGAGGAGAAAAACAGCAGTTCTGACTGTATATGTCTCTTTTTCTGGAGGGGGTGGATTATGTGAGCTAATGGATTTAATCCAAGAAATCATAGTTACTTTTGATATATTCCCTCTCTGCTTTTAGTTTCTTTCTCTAATTCCCACTTTTTCAGATTTTTCCTGTAAGGAAATACATTATCTTTTACAACAGTTCCTTATAGGAATCCCATCAATTCTTGTAATGTTTCATCAAGGTAACTAGCAGTAAAGGTTTGGCCCCAACATTATCCAATGTATTGCTAGTATTCTTTCCTTTTTCAATGAAAAGACTGTATTTTAATTCAAAGCTCCCATTTCCTCCTCTTCAAATTCTACAGGCTGAAGATGACAAGGCATGTAAATGAAACAGTTAACAGTGAAAAACAGTAAACACTGGAAAAACTTTAACTGTACATTAACTCCCTATTTTCCTGAAAAAAAATCCTTGACTGCTTTTCATTAGGAAGAGTGTCATGCAACAAATACTGTCCTGAAGCCCTAGTGTAAAGAAGTATGCAAAATAAACTAGCATGTAATATAGTAGTATGGAAAGAGTGCTGATGACTTGCCATGGTTGTTAACTCTACAATTCTTCCTGCATTGTTTCTTCCCCAGATATCTGCCATCATAGTGCATCCCAATTATGACCCTATATTACTTGATTCTGACATAGCTGTCATCAAACTCTTGGACAAAGCCAGAATCAGCAGTTACGTTCAACCCATTTGCTTGTCATCTTCTCATGACTTGACTTCATCCACAGAGGATTTAAAAATAACAGTTACTGGCTGGAAGATATTGGCTGATATTAAAGATCCTGGATACAAGAATGACACAATCCGTATGGGAGTGGTTCAGATGGTAGATTCAGTGTTGTGTGAGCAACAGTATGAGGATAATGGGATACAAGTCAGCCTGACTGACAGCATGTTCTGTGCCAAACAAGACCACACAGCCTTTTCTAATATTTGCCCTGCTGAGACCGGTGGGATTGCAGCCGTAATGTTGCCAGCAAAAGCATCTCCTGAACTAAGGTGGCACCTGATGGGATTAGTAAGCTGGGGTTATGATAAAATGTGCAGCCTAAAACTCTACAGTGGCTACACCAAAGCTTTTCCTTTCAAAGACTGGATTGAGAAAAACCTGAAATAGAAAGCTGTGTCTCAAAATGGCATTTTATAACTATCATTCTTTCTCTCTCAGCCTCTACTGCTTTAAGCTTCTCATCCCAGTGATGTGCCACATCTGGGATAAGGTTAAGGCAGGCAGCCTGGTAATTTATCCTAGGATCAGATGTTCCATCAGGCTACTTTTACTTAACTCGTGACAGAAGGTAGTAATGCCTGAGTTTTGCTGTATTTTTGCCTGTCTCCCCTGGTGGGAGGATGATGATATGCTCCTAAGTCTGACATACAGAAACACGACTATGAATTCTAAGTGAAATTATTCTGTAGTGTGGAGTCCCCTAGAGAAATTGACAGTGAGGATCTCCCAAAGATATCTGTGACTAAGAAGATTAGAAGGCTGGAAAGAGTAGTCTGAATTCGTTACAATGGAAGATCTTGTTACAGTATGCGCTGTCTGTATTGCCATAGTGCAATGTAATCTTTTTCCTTCCCACATACTTTACACATTTAATAAACCATGTGTGTTTTTTTTTTAACCTACATACCCATGTCTCATATTTTTTAGATTCCTTGTGCTTTATCTATGTCACAGTCTAGGGAATCTCTACTGCCTTTGTTGCATGGGACTCCCACCTGGAACTTGTCAGGCACACTGACAGGAAGAATTAGCACAAAATTCAGTTACTATGTAAAAAACAAGATCAAAACATCAAGTGCTGTTATTGCTCAACATGAACCACTGCAATGAAATGTACAGGGGAGTTCTCTCCACCTTTTATTTCAAACAGCTGAAAAACTGAAACATACTTTTAAAAGCATTTTTCTATGTGGATTATTTCAAACACCTATGAAAACTTCAGGAAAACTTCTACTTTCCATCAGTTCACATATTTTTGTGGCAAAACAACTCCTCCAACTTCAGGGTGAATAATAATATCTAAGTCTAACACTTAGCAGAGGCTTTCCTTGACTGTACTGTTTGACATCAAAGTGTAAGATTCTCTCCCATTGGGCATGTTGTCCAGTGGGGAAACCTTAATCACTGCTCTTTCACTAAATCATTCTCTATTTGAGACTAGATATGAGCTCTAGAAAAAGTTGTGGAGGAGCAACACGGGAATGTCTCCCATCAATAATGAATCCTGGATAAGTCATTTATTAACTCCTGGAATTTGTGGGACCTTCAAATCATCCCCCAAGTCTTACGAGGAGCAGCTGAGAGAGCTGGGGTTGTTTAGCCTGGAGAAGAGGAGGTGAGGGTGAAACCTTATTGCTCTCTACAACTACCTGAAAGGAGGTTGTGGAGAGGAGGGAGCTGACCTCTTCTCCCTAATAACAGGGGACAGGACAAGAGGGAGTGGCCTCAAGCTCCACCAGAGGAGGTATAGGCTGGACATTAGGAAAAAATTTTTCACAGAAAGGGTCATTGGGCACACATGAAGGTCTTTAAAAGATGGGTGGATGAAGTGCTGGCATGGCTGGACCACAGGCTGGACCACTGGGCTGAGTCTAATGGCATGAGGTTTAACACAGCCAAATGCCGGGTCCTGCACTTGGGGCACAACAACCCTATGCAGAGCTACAGACTGGGAGAAGTCTGTCTAGAAAGCTGCCAGGAGGAGAGAGACCTGGGGGTGTTGGTCGACAGGTGACTGAACATGAGCCAGCAGTGTGCCCAGGTGGCCAAGAAGGCCAATGGCATC
>WAAB01024684.1:80387-95039 GCA_013389865.1 Piaya cayana
AAGCTCCGCCAGGGGAGATTTAGGCTAGAGATTAGGAGGAAGTTTTTTATGGAAAGGGTCATTAGGCATTGGAATATGTTGCCCAGGGAGGTGGCTGATTCGCCTTCCCTGGAGGTGTTTAAGGCACGAGTAGACGAGGTCCTGAGGGACATGGTTTAGTGTTTGATAGGAATGGTTGGACTTGATGATCCAATGAGTCTCTTCCAACCTGGTGATTCTATGATTCTATGATTCTATGATTCTATGACTGACAGGAATAGTTGGACTCAATGATCCAGTGGGTCTTTTCCAACATTGTGATTCTGTGATCATTACAGTACCTAAACAATCTCACAGCAATAATTGGATATGAAGGCTGGAGAAGTGATGAAAGGATTTAGTACTCTCATCAAGAAGGACTCAGCTGAACTTATGTTCTATCTAGACTATTGCATGGCTATGGAAATTGTAAGCTAACAAGTCTGGTTTCAGCTCTGATTATCTGTTGCTGTGAAATCTTTGTTATGACTTTCTTGGAATTCAGTAGTTTCCACCTACTTTTGAATGGGAAAATTACTTCTCAGAAGGCAATTAGTCTTGGAGGTCGTACCATGTAATTTATTTTTTGCTTTCCTGGATTGGAAGATTTAGTATGTTATGCTTTCATGCTTTTCTTATTTTCACTAGCAGGAGGACCAGGTAATGTTGCTTGAATCAAAAAGTGTAAGAACTACAACAGAAATGTATTTCTTTATCTCATTTGTCTGTCTCCTCATGTCAGGAGACTATACTTGGCTGACAAACTGCATGGCAACAATAGACACAAAATTTCTGAATTAAATGTGAAAAATAAGATGTGTTTCATTTGTCTACTGGTAGGAACACATGACAATGAACATGTGGTACTCCTCTGCTGACAGAATGGGTCAGACAAAATTAGATGAAAGTTTTGGAGAAGGGAAAACTTGCAAAGTCAGCATATGTTTCTTTCTAACACTGTCAATGAAGAATGAAATGAGAAAGAAATAGTATTGTTTATTGGAACCTACCTTACCCAGTCATAGCACTTCCATGATTGTATTAAATGGGAGTTTCTACACTCTAACAGTAAGAGAAATTATCTTCTGAAACAGAAATCATAAAGGTCTGCGAGCTGGTTCTTTTCTCATGGTTATGACACCATGACTACATTGTTTTCCATAGCATTGTTCCTCACTGCTACAACTGAAAAAGGATAGGCTTTAAATGTTTTAGGTTTTAGTTTTCCTCCCTTTAGGATTTGTCCAGTAGAGAGTTAGGCAGTCCACACAGGTTTGTGTTCATGTTAATTCCAGCTTTATCCCTCAGTCTTCTCCTTTTACTAACAATCACCCATGCCTAGTATTTACTGGTCCTCTAACTCCTCCTCAGTGTTGAATTCTGTCCCCATTTGGCTCCAAACTACTCACAGATCTGGCAAGGAATAGATGAAAGTTTCTGGGCTTCGGTAGCAACAGGATAGCTGTTCACTGGCTGTATATCTTACAGAGCTTGCTACAGATGTGTGTGCAGAGCAGAATTTAATCCCCCTTTCTTTTGCAGTCCTTACGTTCTTCAAAGAAAATAGAAGCAAGAAAATGGTCAGTCTTCCCTTAACACTACGATTCAGATTTTAGCATAGTCCTTTATAGAAAGAGGAATTAGCTGTAGCATTTGGTTCTATTATACTTCTAGACCTCAATGATATTTGACTCCTAGACTCAGTTCTGTCTAATCTCTAAATGCAAATATATTTTATTTACATTGTTACATGACATAAGTAACATATGTATGGGTCGTCAGTCATATCAACATATCCAAGCACTTGTACCATGTCTAGTATTTGTAGGAATTACAAATCAACTTGTCTATCCTGTGTGGCAGTTTGACCCACAATAGTTCCATACTTACAGTCAGAGCGGAATAGGGGTTAAAGTGTAATGCCAATAATGAGGAAAACCAGGGGATGAATGCTTGAAAAAAACAAATTGTGAGCTGGAATCACTAATCCTTTTGATAGCTAGTATCTATTTTTATGATGCAAAGCTATTTCAAACATCTCTTTCTAAACAGGTGAGGATCTATGCCATCTGTTGGAAGAAGGGTGTGAAATAGCACAACATGGATAGCAACACATCTTTCCTCTGAGAAAAGGAACTGTGCATTCTGGAAAGGCCATAAAGATAGTTCCATTGGAAAAAAAAAACCCACACCAAAAAACCAAACAAACCAGCAAACCAGTTTCTGCATTCTTACTCACTACAATGGATTTATGTCTCTCTGTGTATTTTGGGGCTGGGGATGCATTAAATTATTTACAAAAGCCAGACTGAAAAAAATAGTAATGAAAAGGACATAGAGAAGTATGTGTTCTTCTCAGGCATACCTTCAGTCACTCTATTGGAATTGTCCAGGCAACTTTTTTTCCCTTGAAAACCTAAATACATTATAAGATTACAGGAAAAAAATAGCGTATTTGATTAGAACTAGTGAATCCATGCTAAGATGTATCCTGACTTTTTTAAGGATGGGTACTGGAAATGATTTGATGTGATGGGAAGGGTCGGGCAGCCTATGCTTGCCTGTGCTTCTGCTGCAGCCTTACAGCTCCTTATCATGAGCTCCTTATCGTGGCAGGGAGCTTCCTGCACGGCTGCTGGCTTGATGCAGAAGGAACAGGTTATCGTAGAAACGTTTGTTCACTGTGAAACAAGACATCAGGTTGGTCAGACTTGGATAGAAATACAGCCTCAGCTGGGGGAAACTGACGGTGCACGGCGGTGTATTCACATGGCAGTGTCTTGTGTCCCGGCACAAGAGCGTTCTTACAGAACGGGACCAGAACTTCCTGCCCTACGTTGCAAACACGACCTGGCTGCAGCTTTCAGGACAAGCAGCGGGCTGCCACACTAGCCTGTGGCTGGCAACAGGATCTGGAAAATTCCAGCGTAAAGCATGCTGCAGTTCCCAAAGGTGATAAAGGTGACGGAGGTGAGGAGGCTCTCCCGTGAGCGCCCAGCCAGCCCTCTCCGCTCCGGCGAGGGGCCGCGTCCGTGCCCTCCCGCACGCGTTCCTAGCGCCTCCTGTCCCCCCACACGGCCGGGGCCGCCGCAGCCCGTCAGGGAGCGCCTCGCGACCTCCGGTCCGGGCGCTGCCGAGGGCGGTGCGAGCGGGCGGAGGGCGCGGAGAGGCCCCGCGGCCGACCGCGGCACGGACTTTTCCTGGCAAGGCGGCGGGGCCCGCGCCCTTCCCCGTTGCCGGCAGGGGGCGGCGCCGCTTCGCGCCGCCGGGCCGGGGCCTCGTGCGCCAGCAGCGGCCGCCCCCGCTCGTCCCGGGACCGCCCGCTACCTCCTTTCGTCCCCGCCGCGGCGAGACGGGGCGGCTCTCACGAAGGGCCGGGCAGCCCCGGGCGCGGCGGAGCAGGTGCCGGCGCTTCGGGAGGCGCGCCGGGGCCGGCTTCCCCGGCGGGGCACGGGAGCGCTTGCCGGGGGTCGCGGCGGGGGGAGATTCGCCGGTTCCCGTCGCTGCCGCGCCGGGCTTGCGCCGCGGCGAGTGGAACAGCGACGCTCGGCGACGCCCGGCCCTGCTCAGGCGAGGGGGCTCACCGTTCCCCCGCCTCTGCCCCCGCTGCTGTCAAGGAGCGGTTGGGGGGATTTATAGGAGTAACAACGGCTCGTGATGTCAGCCCGTGCCTAAAATAGAGGGATAGACTGCAAATCCACGGCTCGGGGGCTAAAACCTTCCAATCCAGCCTCAGCCAACACCGCGCCGATGTGAAGTCCGCCTCCCCCCCTCCCCCGCCACCTCTCGCACACGCGCGCACACGCGCCCCGGGGCGAGGGGAGGGCGCCGGGGATCGCAGCCCAGGTGCCAGCGCCTCCTTGCCCCGCCGGACACAGTAGTGCTGGTCCCCGGGACGCGGAGAGCCCTCGCTAGGGCGGCGGCCGCGGGGTAGGGGAAGAGCCGAGGAGTGGAGCCGCCGGATCCTCACCCTGCGGAGCCCCCCGGGATTGCAAGGAATTGTGTGCTCCTTCCCAGACGCGAGCAAGGGTTATCCCAAAGAGCCAACCTCCTTCGCGCACTACTATTCAAAATAATCTCTTGGACTCTTGAGAAGACAGGGGGGCTTTCGGGACCATGGCATCGACAGAAGGGTGAGGGGGACCGTCTCTTGGGAGAGAGGAACGGGAGAACGAGGGGGCAGGGCGGGTGGCCGGCATTGTGCTTTTGGAAACAGTTTCCTGTCATCTGCTTCATTGTTAATCCTTGCCCTTCGACATCCCCTAATGGAATAATTAGGGAGTGAGAGGAAAAGAGAAGCAGACGATCCCCTTTTAGAAGAGGGAGAGAGGCACGGGAAAAAAATATTCGAATATTAGCCGCTGGAAAGGTTATTTTCCTCCTATCACTTCTTTATTTAACCCCTGGGGGGCAGATGAAGCTTACACCACCTGTCTGAAAGAAGAGTCCAAGTGAAATGTTAACTCAGAGGTGGAGCAGGGAGCAGCCTCCTAAATATAATAATAATAACCAACAGTTCAAAAAGAATACAGGAGCTGTCCCCCCCCACCCGCCCATTAAAAAGGCAACAAAAGGGCTAAGGGTTATACAAGAGGCTTTAAAGAAAAGCAAATACAGTTCAACCTGATAGCATCCCTTGGAAGGAAACCTTTCTCCCTACCCTCGGCAAGGTTGTGAAGATCAGCCGCTTTGTCTCTCTAATGGGGCTGGGGGCTTATTTGGTTTACAGAGTAACTGGTAATAGGAAAGAAAAGATAACATTCCTTTGATCTCTGGTTGTCCTCTTATAATACTAGCTAGTATTAGACTGCATCTGGTGTGAGCCTTCCCTTTATCCCTGGATGTTGTCAGGTTGTATCAGCATGATCTGCTCTGCACTGGACTCTCTGAGGACAGAGTGCAAAAGGAAGCTCTTGTTTATATTACTTTAATGTCTCTCAGGCTGAAAGACTTGCTGAGCTGATTTAAATAACCTGACTCATGTCTGGGAGAGTGTGCACCCAAGTGTCCTGTTACCTGGACATAAGGAAGGAACTGGCTTTCTGCAGAGTGGACCCCAAGCAGTTGGCTTAGGAGGAGTGAAAAATTGGAAAGTATTAGCTCCAATTGCTTTAGAAAAATGACAATCCCCCAGGTGTGGCAGAGAACGAATCTGTGTGGCTTTTTCATCTCATCATGGGACCGTGGCAGTCCTGTTAGCTACTTACCTTTGCAGGGACCTTCTGCTCCAAATTTGTACATTCTTGTTCTGGTAGCAGCCCAGCAGATTAATCTTCCCTGTGGCATTTCCTCTGACAATAAAAACACTTAACTGGATAGTATCAACAAAAAATTGGAGGCACAAGGAAGAAGCTCAGAGATACAGGAACCACCCACTCTACATCTCTAGGGCTGCAGCTCTATCTTCTCTGTCCCTTCTTTATCCTTGTATTTCCCCAACTTTTGCTCTCATCTGGGTGTTCTGGTCACCTGCCTTTTTCATTCCCAAGTAAGGCAACTGTAGAGGTCTATGCTTTTTTCTGACCTCTGGGAGAATGTGGGATCTGTTGTGCAGGGCTTTAATAAGAGGAGAAATGACAAGAGGAAGCTCTGTTATAAGGCTTTCTCAGCTTTGGATGAAAGCAGGTTTAAAATATGTGTAGAAGGAGAAGTGCCTTTAAAAGAAGTTGGCTGAGCAGGTGGGCTAAAAAAGATCAGAATGTCAGAAACAGAAAGGCTTTGATAAATGTGTGCTTCTGCTTTCCATACTCAACAAGAGCTAGATTGTCAGGGTGAGAAAAGAAACAAAAAGCTTAGGCTTTACTTTCAAACTTTTTAGGAAACTTACCTGGACTAAGACAAGCTGCAACTGTATATTTGTTGATTCAACTAGTGCTTTGTGATAGCTGAAGGAGGTGTGTAAGACAAGTGGGATGCATTTGACTTGTCAATCCTTTTTTACCAGTGAGAATCACTTCCAAAACTGAATTATCATCTTTCCCTCCCCTCAGGTAAAAAGCTGAGGATGGAGATAAGCTTTACACTCTGGCCTAAAGTTCAGCAAACTCAGGCACCATTAGGATCATCAGGGAAAGTGAATACTGACCAGACCTTGTTCAAGAAAGGCTTTTCACCAGCCTAGTGGGAAAAAGGTAGCAGAAAATGCCCATTGCTGCAAGCAAAGCAGTGTGTCTTAGGCACACACAGGGGCATGGAAAAAGACATACTGGAGGTGGAGGCAAATTGTGAGTACTCTAAGTTTATGTCTGGTGGCTCTTGGGATGTTTAGATAGATAGGTTAGTTGAGATCTGAAGTATATAAAGGCTTTTGTTGTGATGGAACTACTCCAACTACAGTCATCTTTGGAATGTGTTATTTCTCCTCTATTAGGGGAGTTTACATAAAATCTTCGAAGTGGGGATGTCAGGGATGTGACAGGATGCTTGGCTAACAATGCAGGGCCCTGATATATATACACGGAGGAATGTAAATCTGTATTCTATTGTTAAGAAATAGTGGTCACTTAGAGCCAGGATTTGCTAGGAAAGATTTCCTTGTCTGTGTCTTTCCAGTCATTTTTTTTTTCCTTTCAGTGTCTTATCTGGTTAAGATTATCTACATATGGAAATTTGGTGCCCACATCTTTCTATTCCAAGGAGATGGTGGACAAGGGGAAACCTCAGTTGGTTGAAAATGAGAAATGTCTCCCCAACATGGCAAAATCAGACCCATTTGTCTTCTGTGCCTAACTTGCTGTAGTTCCAACTAGTGGGGCTTTGGCTTACTGTCAAATATGCTGTCTATCTCTTGATTGTTAAAGTCTTCTTTTCATAAAATCCTGTGATATAGATCTCATTACCAAGATGGAATTTTGCTGATTAGCTGGTGCTGAAAATGGAAAATAGCTAGTTCAAGGAGGAGCGGCTGGAACCAAATATCGATACTGTTCAGGGTTGCTTGGTTTTATGTTCTTTTGTTTAAATGTCGTCCACTGGACCTGACTGCAGACATCGTGCTGCAGGGATAAGTGGCCTTCTGATCTATGCTACCATCGCCTTTTTTGAGTCCTTAGTGTGTTTTAAAGGCCCAGTGACATGTGGAGCAAGAGCATTTAAGCATTTCCGTTGCTATTAAGGGTCTGAAAGGACCTAAAGGTTAAATGAAGTTGACTCTGATCCAATTGATGCCCAAGCAAAATTCTGAACACCTTGCTTCACATGGTTTTGTTATGGATCTTACCTTTCTCTTCAGTGTAACTGTTTCAAAAAGAATGCAATACATTGCTGCTATTTTTGGGTTTTTTAAAAAAATGCTCTTGTACAATCTAGAGATAGGTTCTGGGTGTTAAATCAGCTTTGTAACTTGGATATTAAATTTAAAATTTTAAAATTTTAAATTTTTAAAGTTTAATTTTTTTTATTTTACCTATTCAAGTGACGCTGGTGTAGGTACTATAAAAATCTAGAGACCAAAAATCTCACGTCTTGTATACCTTTGAAGAGTGGGAGTTTCAGGTGTGAAGTCTGTCACTTCAAGAATACAACCACTAGGAGACACTATCACTGCATTTATAGTAGTAGATTACAAAGGCACAACGGGTGTCTGAGCTGGAAGCTCAGTCCTCTGTATGCAGGTCTCCTTTAGAGCATTCCTGCCATGGTTTTGGCTAGGCAGCCCTCTCACAGTTCACAGGCATGGTTAGGGAGTCAGCAAATTACTGGATTAATTTTTTCTTCTTCCTCTTCTTATTTCCCCTTGATCTACAGGCTATCCCAACCAAGTTCATTAGTAAATATAAATTTGTGAGCAGTGTTTAAAGAACCACAGTTTTGCAGTTAAAAATGCTGTCATTAAAAGTCCATCCTGCATAGCAGTGTGGTTGGCATGCAGATTCCTTGGTGCATGCGTGTGAGTGCTGGGGCAGTGTGTGCTGGGGGACATGGAGCCCACACTAGCCTTAGCATGCAGTGTCAGGCTATCTCTGCAAAGGGTTGTCTACTCACAGGAGCAAGTTGTGTGCTTGGGAGGTGTGTGGAGAGAAGGCTCAGTGCCTAACAAGCAGGCCTTCATCTTCAGTACCTTATCATTTAATACCTTTAAATTTTCTGTATGATTCTGTATGATTATGGTTGGATTCAATGATCCGGTGGATCTTATTCCAACCTGGTGATTGTATGATTCTATGATTCCTTTCCCCACCCCAATGTGTTGCAGTACCTGCTATTTAGAACAGTTAGTTGTATGAGATTTTGAAAACACTGGCTGGATCTGTTAAATCAATCACCTCTATTATTGTCCACCTGCTAATGAAAACTTCTGTCTTGCAGAGAACAATACTTCACACTTTTAGCCTCCGGCTCGTTAGTTTAAACTGCTATTTTAAGAGTCATACAAGCCATAAAAATAAGTATGCTTTTATATATTTAATTCTACTTCTATGTTAATTTCAAAGCCTCTCAATGTACTTAAATCTTTAAGACAATTACCTGCAATACGTGTCTCAGTGCTTGGGAAAGATAAAAGACTAGGCTCAAAGATCATCATATCTTCTATCTTTTGTCTACAACTTATTTGATCCT
This sequence comes from Piaya cayana, assembly GCA_013389865.1. Classification (NCBI taxonomy): domain Eukaryota; kingdom Metazoa; phylum Chordata; class Aves; order Cuculiformes; family Coccyzidae; genus Piaya; species Piaya cayana. The sequence goes on from WAAB01024684.1 coordinate 88,965, forward strand.
GTGTAAGCAATTCCAAACTGGGGGTCCTTATGAGAAAGAACAAAAAAGAATGAAACCATAAAAGAATTAAGGAATATTTTGCTAATTACAGGTTTTATTAGGAGAAGAATGTGAAATTCATAAAAGCACAGGTTCACTCACATGTCTGAGAAATCAAATTCATTGAGGTGTTTTAAAGAAAAGAAGGTGGAAGAGGAGTTTTGGGTTGAATTAAACAGTATTTGGTTTTTAAGATTTTTTTCCTTAAGTTTTGCTGCCAAACTCTAAGCATATCTTTTTTTAGTGTGACTGTGACTGGTCTGTCGATTTTAAAAAATATACACATCAAGTAAAAGAATCAGTAATTTTTCTAGTCTGCTTTGTGCTCTATAGCTTTTTTTCACTATTTGCTCAACACATGAGTTAAACTTTTGGTTATTCTTCTAGGCATTTAAATTTATGTAGTATTGTAGAATAATTTAGGTTGGAGGGGACCTTTAAAAGCAAAAGTCCAACTCCTCCCCTTGAACTAGATCAGATTGCTTAGAGCTCTGTCCAGCCTGAACTTGAATGTTTCCAGGGATGGGGCATCTGCCACCCCTCTGGGCAGTGTTCCAGTGTTTTATCACTCATTGTAAAAAAAGGGTCTTCTTTATCTAATCTAAATCTACTCTCTTTTGGACTGTTATTCCTCGTCCTGTCACCATCTTGATGTCGCCATCTGTCTCATAAGCCCACTTCAAGTATTGAAAGGCTGCAATAAGATCTCTCTGGAGTCTTCTATTCCCCAGACTGAAAAAGCCCAGCTCTCTCAGGCTTTCCTCGTAGAAGAGGTGTTCCATCCCTCTGATCATTTTTGTGTTCCTCCTCTGAACTTGCTTAAACAGATCCATGTCCTTCCTGTGCTGAGGACTCCAGAGCTGGATGAAGTATTCCAGGTAAGGTCTCACCAGAGCAGAGGAGCAGAATTTCCTCCCTTGAAGTGATTCTTCCTAATTTCTTCCTAATATCTCTCCTCTTTCAGCTTAAAAACATTGTCCCTCATCGTATCACTGTCCTTTGTGATACAGCTGCCCACTTTGAGAACTGGAAGGCTGTTATAAGGTCATCCTTGAGCCTTCTCGAGGCATGAGTAGACGAGGTCCTGAGGGACGTGGTTTAGTGTTTTATGGGAATGGTTGGACTCGATGATCCGATGGGTCTCTTCCAACCCGGTGATTCTGTGTTTCTGTGATTCTCTTCTCTAAGCTAAACAAGACCAACTCTCTCAGTCTGTCCTCATATGGAAGGTTCTCTAGCCCTCTGACCATCTTTGTGGCTCTCCTATGGACTCGCTCTAACAGTACTGTGTCCTTCCTTAGGCCAAGGTGCAGCTGGAGCTGAACTTGGCAAGGGAAGTGAACCAACAAGAAGGGCTTCTACAGGTACGTCTATCAGAAGAGGAAGGTTAAAGAGAATGTACCCCTGCTGATAGTCGACAACGGTGATCTCGTATCAACAGATGAGGAGAAGGCTGAGGTAGTTAAGAGCTTTTTTGCCTCAGTCTTCACCAACAGCTGCTCTCCTCCCCTCTTCTGGGTCATAAGACAGCAAGAAGGGGACTGGGGGGTAAACCCCCTCCCACTATAGAGGAAGGTCATGTTCATGAACACCTGAGGAACCTGAACATATAGAAGTCTATGGGACCTGAAGAGATGCATCCCAGAATCCTGAAGGAATTGACAGATGTGGTTGCCAAACCACTCCATGATATCTGAAAAGTCATGGTATCAGAAGTCCCTGGTGACTGGAAGAAGGGTAACATTGTGCCCACTTTTTAAAAAGGTAGAAGAGATGACCCTGGGAACTAGCGATCTGTCAGCCTCAACTGTCAGCCTGTACCTGGGAAGATCATGGAATAGATCCTCCTAGAAGCTATGCTAAGGCCTATGGAGGACAGGGAGCTGGTTAATGGCATGACTTAAGCTGGGGCAAGTATTGTATGACCAACCTAATGGCTTTCTATGATGGGGTGATCACAACAGTGGACATGGGTAAACCAGCAGATGTAGTCAATCTGGACTTTTGTAAAGCCTTTGACATGGTTCCCCACACAACCTTCTCTCTAAATTGGAGACATGGTTCTGATGGGTGGATTGTTCAGTGGGTAAGAAACTGGTTGGATGATCAGATTTAAAGAGTAGTAGTCAATGTCTCAAAGTCTAGATGGAGATCCATGAGAAGTGGTGACCCTCAGGGTTCTATACTGGGACCAGTGCTATTTAATATCTTCATCAATGATAATGACAGCAAGATTCAATGCACCCTCAGCAAGTTTGCAGACGACACCAAGGTGAGTGTTTGCAGTTGCCACAGTGGAAGGACAGGATGTCATCCAGAGGGATGAGGTTCAACAGGGCCAAGTACAAGTTCCTACACCTGGGTCAAGGCAATCTCCAATTTCAATACAAGAAGGGGGATGATGTGATTGAGAGCAGCCCTGCAGAGAGGGACTTGGGGGTGCTGGTTGATGAGAAGCTCAACATGAACCACTCACAGCCGAGGCAGACAATAATATCTGAGCATCATCAAAAGAAGTATGGCCAGCAGGTTGAGGGAGGGGATTCTGCCCCTGTATTCCTCTCTTGTGAGACCTCACCTGGAGTATTGAGTCTAATTCTGGAATCCTCAACATAAGGAGGATATGGAACTGTTGGAACAGGTCCATAGAAGGGCTACAAAGATGATCAGAGGTCTGGAGCACCTCTGAGTATGAGGACAGACTGAAGGTTGGGCTTGTTCAGCCTGGAGAAGAGAAGGCTCCAAGGAAACCTTATAGCAACCTTTCAGTACCTGAAAGGGGCCTACAAGAAAGTTCACAAAGGCTTGTAGTGATAGGATGAGGGGTGATGGGTATAAACTGGAGAGGGGCACATTTAGGCTAGACATAAGGAAGAATTCACCGTGAGAGTGGTGAGGCACTAGAACATGTTGCTCAGGGAAGTTGTGGATGCCCCATCTTTGGAAGTATTTAAGGCCAGGTTGGATAGGGCTTTGGGCACCCAGATCTAGTGGGACATGTCCTTGCCCATGGCAGGGGGGTTGGAACTAGATGATCTTTAAGGTCTCTTCCAACCCAAACTATTCTATGATTCCATGGTTCTGTGATTCCCATGCTGAGGACTCCAGAACCGAAAGCAGTGAAGTGAGGTCTCACAAAAGCAGAGTAGATGTGCAGAATCACCTCCTTTGACTTGCTGGTCACACTTCTTGTAGCCTGGGTTACAGTTGGTTACTGGGCTGGCAAGCACACATTGCTGGCTTATGTTGAACTTCTTATCCACCAGCAGCTCTAAGTCTTCAGGGCTACTCTGTCAGGGATACACAGCGTGGTCTTGGCAGCCTGCTTACTGAGGGTGCCCTAAACCCACTGTCTGTGTCTCCGAGAATGATATTAAACAACACCTTGAATTTCCTTGCATACTTCTTGCATCTGATCTTTTCCTACAATGGGTGATTCTTTGATCTCCCAGTGCCCACCTTTACCTTCAGTGACTTGGGTAGTGGGGCCTGAGCCCTTGCTGGTGAAGACTGAGATAAAAAAGTTGTTGTGTACATTAGCCTTCTCTCTATCTTGGGTAACCAGGCCTCCCATTTACTTTGGAGAGGGCCCATGTTCTCTCTGGTCTTTCTTTTATGACTGACACACCTATAAAAGCTTTTCTTTTTGTCCTTGATATCCTTGGCCAGATTTAATTCTGTCTGGATTTTAGCTTTCCTAACCTTATCCCTGGCTGCATGGACAATATCTTTGTATTCCTCCCAGGCTACCTGCCCGTGCTTCCACTGTGTAGGCTTACTTTTTGTGTTTTACTTTATCCAGAAGTTCCTTGTTCATCCTGCCATTTTTGCCTGACATCCTCTTTACTGGGATGCACTGCTGATGAGCTTTGAGGAGGTGATCCTTGGGTTTTAACCAGCTTCCTTCGGCTCCTCTCCCCTCCAGGGCTTTATCCCATGGTACTTTACCAAGCAGATCCCTGAAAAGGCTGAAGTCTGCTCTCCTGAAGTCCAGAACAGTGAGTTTCCTATACATTCTCCTCACTGGCCTAAGGAACTTTAATTCCACCATTTCATGGTCACTGCAGCTAAGGCTTCCCTTGAGTTTCACATTCCCTACCAGCCCTTTCTTGTTGGTGGTAACAAGGTACAGCATAGCATCTCTCTGTTAGGGTCTGAGATAGTAAGAGGCAAGACAAGAGTTGCTAGCAACGTAAATGTTTATTAAATGTGCATAGGAAACCAGGTAACCGGCCGACCAGGGTCATGAACAAAATCCTCGATTCTATTTCTTGTGAGTCTAGGGTTTCATATCTAGTCTGGACAAGCATTTTTATTGCTGTGATTCAGTCCTGTACAAATTTTATGAGGGTGTTTATCAGACATGGCTCTATTAACAATAGTAATAGAAGCAACATGAGGGGTCCTGCTAGCACTGTTATGAGTGACATTAGCCAGGGAGACCAATTAAAAATACGCTTGTACTGAGTTATGGATTCTTGTCCTTTTTTTTGTACATAAGAGGCTCTCATTATTTTTTCTCTAACTCTGCTGCATGTCTGATCTGATTTCTTTTCCATGTCTAATAGCCTTTTACTGTTTACTGACAACACTAAAATGTACATTGGTACACTATACAGGTTAACAAAACTGATAGTTCCAATGTTATAACACTGAGAAAAAATTGTTTCAACCAGGGCAAGTTTAGGAGCTAGACTGATTGGTCAAGTTGGAACAATTCATTTTTTTTAAGTCAGAAAATTACTTATGGTATCTCAGTAACAGATAATCAATTTCAGTTTTATTTTCTAAAACTGATGCTAGATGCTAGTTTCAAGATTTGAGGCCTCTAAGGCTTGGGGTATGATTGAGGTTGCTTGCATGCTTACAAATACATCTCTTTAAATTATTATAATTTATGGACATGGATATTCTTGGTGTTAAATGGAAGCCAGTGTAGTTTCAGATTCATTTGGCAGTTTTGATGTATAGTTTCCAAAGGTTTGAATGCTTGTGGTTTGAATGCTTGTGGGGATTCTTAAAATACATGGAATACTGGAAAAATGGCATTTAAACAAAAGACCACACTATTGTATATTATACAAGCAAGTTTCTCTAAATGTTTACAGAGGCATCCAACCTATGGGAAAATAAGGCTTTTCTTAATGGACACATTAACAATAATATTACAGTTCACTTTAGTCAGCCTTAATTTTTAAAGGTGTTAAGTGTTCTGTTGTCCACTGACCAGTAGGTGATTTTTCTTCACTTGATCCAAGTTCTTCCATCCTGACTGCTGCAAAGGCTGTTAGCAATACTTTGTATGGTCCATTCCACTGTTCTCCCGGTGGTTTTCCTGTAAAATCTTTAACAAAAAACTCCAGGTATAAAGGGATGTACAGATTGTTTTTCAACTTCTAAGCCATGCAGCATGTTCTTTTGGTTTTTTTATTTTGTTTCTCAAACAAATGCAGCTAGTTTTGTTAGCTGATTAGACAAATTCTCACCTGATTCTGTGAGATCTCCTGTATACTGTAATTGGTATACAGGGCTAATACTTTACTTTCATCATTTCAAGACCTAAGCAAGGCCAAAGGAAGCGCTTGATGTCAATATAGATTGGCTTCTTGACAAATTTTAGCTGATTGCTGTTTTATCAGCAACAATCTGATGATTCATTTTCTCTACTTGGCCTCTGGCCTGTGGTCAGTATGGAGAATGTAACTGCCAATCAGTTCTTAAAATTTCACTAATCTTTTTATCATTTTAGCACAAATGTGTACCTCTACCTGACAATATTACTGCAGGCACTTCAAATGAGGTATAATTTCAACCAATAGAGCTTCTGGCTAATTTGAGAAAGTATCTGTTAATGCTAGTGAATACCAGTGTGCCCCCCCTCCCTGTTTTTTGGGAGTTCAGAGGGATCTATTTGCATTCCTATTATTTATACCCCAAAGGGTTTGTTTTGTTTTCTTTCCATATTGATAATCAATTTTCTATCTTCCCTTGAATATTTATCCAATTTTAGATTAGAATCAGGGATTTGAAGTTTAC
>WAAB01024685.1:25268-47140 GCA_013389865.1 Piaya cayana
GCTCCAGAGCCTCAACATCCTTCTTGTGCTGAGGGGCCCAGAACTGCACACAGGATTCAAGGAGCGGTCTCACCAGTGCCGAGTACAGAGGGAGAAGAACCTCCCTGGCCCTGCTGGTCACACCGTTTCTGACACAAGCCAAGATGCCATTGGCCTTCTTGGCCACCTGGGCCACTGCTGGCTCCTGTTCAGTCGCTGTCGACCAACACCCCCAGGTCCCTCTCCTCCTAGCAGCTCTCCCAAAGCGACTCCCATCAGTTTTCACCTACGTGGCCAAGTTCTATGGCAGGTTTGGATCTTAACTAAACACAGAACACTTCAAAGCTCATCAAGTCTGATTGTGACAAAAGAGAAGACTCCAGCTACCAAGAGCAATGTTCTAATGTGGATACTCACCAGACACTTCGTAGATTTGGTATCCGAGATCTTCAGCTGCCAGGACGATTCCATTTGCAGACGCTTCATCGACTCCTGTGCCATTTCTTGGGGCTTCACAACTGGGGGAATACATCACTTCATACTGCTTGCAGCTCTCCTCCGAGACCTCTACGTTACCTGGCAAAAGGACACTTCTTCAGCAGAAAAATCGCCTAGGAGCTTCAGAATATCCTCCACTTCAAAAGTTTTGGCTACCAAGAGTAAACCAAATCCTCAAGGACTGAGTGTCCAGGCTGAGGATGCCTTTCAGTCTCTACTTTATATCAAACAGCACCTTCTACCTCTCCGATCTCAGAAAGACCTTCCTATAGGCACTAGCATCTTGGGGATAAATAATGAATTGGACCATGAAATTCTAAGGCCCTCAAAAGCAGCTGATGATGTAAAACCCAAGACTTTCCCTCTGAAATTTGAAATATTTAAACGAGGTTCCTAAAAACTAAAGCACTACAACAGTTTACATCACCTCCTCAACACATTATGTGATTCTTTCTTACATAAGGGACTGGGGAGTATCTGGTGATTGTTCTAAACCAACTCCCTGCGTTAGGATCGGCTTAAAAGCACGAACAACCTCTATGCAAAAATTGCCGTTAACTTCGCAGGAGTGAAGCGCTGCCGGGATCGCTTCATGTTGTTGCAAAGCGGCAGACGAGTTTCCACCCGTCAATGCACAAACTCCATAATCTCTCTCTCTCTCCACTTCTGCTGACTGATCAGAAGCTTTTGACAGGGCCCCCACAGACCCAATCCTCACCTCTGCCACAGAGCAACCTCAGCTGGGCTGTCTGCTTCCTAGCGAGTCTAATAAAACCAGCACAGCTGAATTTGAATTTGAAATTTGAATATACAGCTCTGCATGAAGGGACTGCCGTGTGGCAAGAATGGAAAACGGGGACTGAAAGGGAATGCAGATTCAACCGAAAGAGGCACCCACAGATGCTTGGTGGTTTCTGCTCCAGTACAACGGCTGCTGCCTAAACAGTTCTGGCAGCACCTCAGTGCTCTCCCAGGATCCCAGGTGCCCTCAGACCTTATCTTCCCATTCACAGGGTCAATTTTGCATCCCTCTTAGCGCGTTACAGTCATCACCGGGCCACTGGGATCCTGCCACCTGCTGAAGCGTTCCAGCCTAGCACAGCTCTGGACACCTCCTTGAAGCCCCAAACCACAGTTCATCATCTCTGTAAGCCACCTGCTGCTTTCAGAGAATCACCAGGTTGGAAGTGACCCACTGGATCATGGAGTCCAACCATTCCTATCAAACACTAAACCGTGTCCCTCAGCACCTCGGCCACCCGGTCCTTAAACCCCTCCAGGGAAGGGGACTCAACCCCTCCCTGAGCAGCCTCTGACACTGCCCAATCACCCTTCCTGTGAAATATTTTTTCTTAATGTCGAGCGTGAACCTCCCCTGGCAGAGCTGGAGGCCATTCCCTCTTGTCCCATCCCCTTTCTCATGTTCATTTCACCCTCGTTGCTACCTTGGCATGAACAGCTCCAAGGAGAAGAGCAAGAGGTTGCTTCTCCCTGCTGAAGGTTCACAGAGCAGCCTCAGCACCACCCAGCAAGGGACGCATTCTGTGAGTGCTAAACATGGTCCACGATGTCTCACCCTCAGAATGAGTCCCTGGCGCAGCCGCCGAGTCCTGCCATGCGTGCTCCGTGCCATTTGTGGGCGGCACAGCCTCTCCGCTGCCTTGGGGTACTTCTTGCCACACTTTGGCGTTGGGGTTCAAGCCGGCACCTTTCGATGTTACCTGCTAGAGACACCAAGACAGTTTCATCAGGAACATGAAACCAAAGCCGCTTTTAGAAGCCAAGCCAGACAACAGAGGTGAATTTATTGACTTTCTAGAGTTCCGCATCTCGAGGGTCTAAGCAGTAAGTAAAGGCCTATGTGATTTGTCATTAATCAAAATGGGGAAAATCCTTGGTATTCGCCAAGTATTTCATTTCTACCTCCATCAGAAGGGTTGCCTTCAACCTCTCTGTTGACATCCGACAACATCAGCAGAGGCAGCGACTAGCCGGCAAGGACTCTGGGAACTCACAAGCTTTTAAAGACTCGACTGTCATAATGCTCCAGTCCCCTTTCACCAGAGAGGGAAATTTTCCCTCCTCCAGACCCCTTCCTGGAAAGGAAGGTAAAAAAAAAACATATTTCAAGGAGAAGGAACTAACGACTCGTGGTATCGGTGACGTCCAAACCAAGCAAGCATCATAGGTGCCGCACCAGGATTCCTCATGGACTTACCTGACCCAGTTTCCCCATGAGTATCCCTACATCTCTCACACCCCAACACGTGCTGAACCCGTAGCCGAGGAGGTTAACAGATCCCAAGGGCCAAGACAGAGACACACACGCACCACCAGAGCCTGCTGAGGGGGGACAGGAGCATCGCACACTGAAACTGGACAATGAGGACCAGAATCGGAGTCAGGGGGAAAAGAGTGAGGCAGACAGAAGGAACTGCTGGACTCCAACCTGGAGCCCGACACAAACATCCATGTCTACAGCAAAAACAGCTCCCTCCAAGGTTCTTTTCCAAGAGATGCTTGGAGGTATTTGGGGAAAGAGGCAACAACTCAGCAAGGACAAAGCACGAGCATCATAACGGCTCATGTCCCGTCACGATAAACCCAATGTCTTCCATGCTGCTTTTGTAAAACTTCTCCTCCCAAGAAATCCCAAACGCCACAAGCCCCGAGCGCTGCTTCCTCTAACCAGGCTCCTTCCATCACCAAGCAGCAATCTGCATCGTTCACACCATCTGCTTGAATTTCAAAGGCGAAAGCCATTAACCCCGGTGCGTATCTCAAATTCACAAACAGGCAAGTCTGATATTTCTGAGGCTGCCTCCCGGGTTCCGAAATGACGGAGCGGTTCCTGCCAGGCCTCAAACAAAGCAAAAGGATAAGGAAGGAGTTTGCAGTAGTGGCGGAGAGAATTCCTCTGCCAAGGTCACACCAAGCTCCGAAGCTTTCGGCTCCAAGGACAAACCCAAATTCAGCAACAAGAACCTCTCCAATGTTTGGAGGCTTTAAGATGATTGTGAGAGAATGCAAACCAAACATCACAGCTTCTGCAAGGCTCTAGTTGGGATTCAACCCTCCCTCCCCGTCCCACACAACTGAGTTAATACATGCAGCAACAGAGCTTTCCCTCCATCCCACAGGCTCCCTCTGGCACAGAATCCTGGAATGATTTGGTTTGGAAGGAACCTCCAAGCCCACCCATGGGCAGGCAGGGACACCTCCCACTGGCTCAGGGGCAACAAGCCCCATCCAACCTGGCCTTGAACCCCTCTAGGGATAGAGCAGTCACCATTTCTCTGGGCAAACTGGGCCATGGTCTCCCCACTCTCACAGCAAAACTTTTCTTCCCAAGATCTCATCTCAATCTCCCCTCTTTCAGCTCAAAACCGTTCCCCCTCATTCTAACCCTGCATTCTCTGATCAAGAACCCCAACCCAGCTTTCTTGTAGGTCTCCTTTGAGTATCACGGATGTAGTTCAAGTTCAAGACGTAACTCCGCTTCGCTGCCAGTGGCTCATGTGGTTCCACCTCACAGCCAGTTCCAGCACACACTAAAAAGCGGAAAACCAGCAGTGCCCATCTCCTCAAATTTACTTTCTATCAAAGCAAGAAAGAAAAGACACCTCCAGGAGGTGACTCATTATTTTATATAAATAAACCCTACCTTACGTCTTTGAGGTTGGCATTTAGCTCAATCTGAAAGTAATTTTAAGGAACAAGGATGATAAAGTGAAACTGAAACACATCAGGGAGAGAACCTCGGCTCTGGAGGGGAGCAGGAGTGAAGAGCAACTCTGAAGTGGCAGATGATGGTTCTCACTGTAGAAAATACTGAACAACACGTGGTAACGGGGAGGGAAGCTCAGAAATCCCAGGACCAAGTGAAAAGTGCTTAGAAACTGACACAGGTTTTGGTTGATGAAGCCACGAGTGATCTATTAATGCAAGAGCTGAAACCCACACCTGGAAGAGAGTGTGGGCTCCTTCCTCTCTGCTCTAGAAACACCTCGTGACACATCACACACTTCTGCAAGACCCAACCCTGATGTCAAGGATCTTAATAGCCAGATACCACAGGCTCTGAGAGGATAAAGTGTCCCCGATTTACACAAACTCTTTGAAAATCCCACGTGCTGCACTCCCGGGGCAGCCCCACACCGTCCTGGCACTCGGCTCTTGTGAAGAGAAAGCCAAAAAATCAATTTGTGCTTATTTAACCACAGCTAACGAAGCCCGAGCCCGTTCGATTGGCTGCACGAGAACCCGCCCAGCTGCTATCGGGAACTTTCATGACGAGGTTAAAGCTTTACAGAGTGACAAAGGTTAGGAACGCTCGCTGGGATGGGGGCGCTGACAAAGCTGTCCTCTGCAGCACAGCCTCCCTCCGCTCTACATCAAACAGGGAGCAATGATTCTTCTCCTCCAATTCCCCAAAACCGAGCGTCGAAGCATCTGGCTCCTCTTGAAAGGCTGGCAAAGAGTATTTTTCTTACAACAGTCCAGATTACATTTACCAGATTCAATTAAGCCAACAAAAATCAAAGTACTCGCGTTTTCATTTAAACCATTCCATTTTCATATTCATCCCAATTACCCTGCAACCAAAATCTTAACACTGGGCTTGTGACAAACTGGCTTCTCTGAAAGGAAACCCAGAAGATAGTTCAATAAAAGTTGCGAGGTGAGAATCTGAATGTTCCCAGAAGTGGAGAAGCAGATGGGAAAACCCCAAAGGTCAGCAAATCTCTGGGAGGGGAAGCCTTGTGCTGGAGGGAGCCCAGCAGGCAGGGAACCCCACATCCACAGCAGATTTGGGGGCACGGCAGCGCGGTTCCTTGTCACCTCTTCAAAGCCAACTCAGGCTGCAAAGAAAACCAAACCGGAGAGCGCGCTGGTGTCCAAGCAGAAGCACAAAGAGTTCACAGGAACCAGACCACAGGGTATCATGTACTGACGGGTCCGTGCTCAGAACGTCCCACGTAAAATAGATTTGAACTCGAGTGGGGTGGAGAGAGGCAGCTCAGCTGAATGCAGCCCAGATTTCCTGGGCCAAAACTTGTTTCTCATCCCTGGGAATGCTCGGCTGCTCCATGAGCAGCTGCTGCTGCCACCCTCCCCTGTGCCAGCAGCACCTGTGGCGACAAGCGCAGAATTTGTCACCTGGAGGGAAGCAGGAATTCAGTAAAAGAGAAACCCCCAGCGCTTCCCACAGGGCTGGTTTTCCAGCTAGGAAACATGGCTGGTAAACATCAGGGCACCCTTCCACCCAGCAAAAACCAAAATTTTCCATTTTCACAATAAATTTCTAATGTAGTGAATGAAGAACACGTACCTGCCTGACCAAAACCCAAAGCAAGCCAATCCCAATTCAATTTTTCCACAATGCGCTTAATATGCACTTAATTATCATTAACAGCCTGCTGGCCCTTGTGAAGAACAAGATCTATCCCACACGTGAAACCAGCACAAACCTTACACCGCTCCCTTGCTGCAAGTAGTTTTGTGAGCTAGAAGATCTTCAAGGAGAAGAGAATTCCACGGTGCGGAGGAATCGATTCCCAGGCACCACACGCACGCTGAAGTCTAAGGCAGCGCTGGCAGCAAATGCAAGTCAGCTCATCTTCTCGAGAGCCACAGGGCTGCCAGCACATCCCTGTCCTGCACCTTATTCGCGAGCAACCCCGAAGATCCCAAGGGAAAAGCTGCTGTCTGCTTCCAAGCACCTGACTGCAGCGTTTCAAAACGCCTGAAGACCACGAGTTCCTTGGCCTCGTAGTGAAAAGACACTTACAGAATGTCCAGATTGTCCTCAATTAAATCATAGAATCACCAGATTGGAAGAGACCCATCACATCATGGAGTCCAACCATTCCCATCAGTCACTAACCCATGTCCCTCAGCACCTCGGCCACCCAGTCCTTAAACCCCTCCAGGGAAGGTGACTCAACCCCTTCCCTGGGCAGCCTCTGACACGGACCAATCACCCTTTCTGTGAAGATTTTTTTCCTGCTGTCCATCCTGACCCTCCCCTGGTGGAGCTTGAGGCCATTCCCTCTCATTCTGTCCCCTGGCAGAAGAGCCCAGCTCCCTCCTCTCCACAACCTCCTTTCAGGGAGTTGTAGAGACAATGAGGTCTCCCCTCAGCCACCTCTTCTCCAGGCTAAACAACCCCCAAATATTATTGATGCTTCCCAAACACAGGCCGCAGAAACTAACAGGCAGCGCTAGCAGTGGGAGAGAACAGAGATGAAACACTGGAACAAGAGTCAGGGCCGTGATTTAATGAAATTCATTGAGGCCACAGGCAGGCAGCCTGTTCGCAGGCTCCCGAGCTGCTCCAGCTCCCTCTGAGGAGCCCTGACCCCAGCCCCACCTGCAGCCTAACTGCTCGGGGTCACGGCTGCGGGTTCCAGCCCCTGCATCGCGTGCCCGATGATCAAGGGGCCAGCAGGGCTCCCCCAGGAACAGGGCTGCCTGCTCACAGCTCCACACTGCAGATCCCACTGGCTCAGGCACCTCCTCTTCAAATCGAGGATTAAACCCGAACTCTTGGGATCTACCATTCCGCATCCACATCTTACCCAGCTCACAGTGTAAGACAAGTAACCCTCAGCCCAGGCCTGAGAAAGAGAAAGCGTTTCCCAAACCTTTTCATTCCACAGCTCCTAACCACAGAATGTGAGCTGGTAGCCATGTCAGAGACTGCACTGGGACTAAACACACCATTAACCGCCCTCAGCTCTCCTTGGCGAGTTCCAAATTATCCCAGCAGTGCTTGCTGCCTGCATTTTTTGGACCAAACCGAGCACAGAGTTCACTGCAGCTATGCTGCTGCCAGGGCCTGTCTGGCAAACGCTGAAGCTGCTGCTCCAAAGCCCATGAAACGCTGCGAGGCGAGAGAGCAAAGAGGCAGCCGGGGCGGCCCTGACCACCATGCAGGAGGGACAAAGAGACTGGGGGGGGAGAGGGACAGACGGACACACATGGACACCAGGGGAGGGGGATGAGGACACAGACTGGGGGGGGGCGGGGGGCACCGAAGGGGAGCAAGGGAGGACGACACGGGGGGAGGGGGCGAAGTGGGGCCCGAATCAGGGGGTGAGGAGATTATCGGGTCCGGGGACAGGGACACCAAGGACACTGGGAAGGGAGGAAGAGCAGGAGGGGGTGCGGACAAATGCGAAGGGGAGAGCACGGAAAGGGGGAGGGGGACGGGGATACCCGGTGGGACCCAGACACCGGGAAGGGGAAGGGCAACGGGAGGCTGTGCAGACACACGGACACGAGAAGGGACGCCAGGTGCGTGTGTGTGGAGGGGGGGACGGACACACGGACACGAGGAGGAGCCCCGGCCCCCGCCGCCCGGTGACCTCCAGGCCGAGGACGGGCCAGTTCGGCCGCCGGGCTCCTCCCCTGTTCCAGCCGTACACCCCTCTTCCCCCACCAAACGCGACTATTTCATTAACATAATTAACACGCTTCCCGCCCCCGCCACGCACGGGCCGCGCCGGGCGCTCCCGCGGGGCCCGGTCCAACCCCCCCCCCCCAGCCCCGGCCCCGCCGCCCCCAGGCCCCGCTTAACCTTCACAGCGGCTGCCGGGAAGGTCACGGAGGTGCCTCTCACCCCGGCGGAACCTTCCAGAGCGCCGGGCCGCCCCCCCTCCCCGCCGCCCCCGGATTTGCTGTGTCAGCCCCGTCCCCACCCCTCGGCGCGGCCCTTCCCGCCGCATGGCCCGGCCAGGCCCCGCTTCCCCCGNCCAGCGCCAGCGGGGAGGACACCCGGGCGCCGCCTCCTCGCCCGCCTCCGCCTCTTCTGGGGCCGCGCGCCGAGCGCTTCCGGGGCTGCGGCCGAGCGCTTCCGGTTCGCGCCGGGGAGCCGGGCCGGAACCATTCCGTGCGGGGAGGGGGGGGAGAGAAATGGATGGATCCAACCAGCAGGGGGCGCGGCGAGTGCGACGCGACACGGGGAGCGGCTCCCCCCGCGTGGGTCGAATTGGGCTGCGCCGCGCTACCCACGGCGTAAGAGTCACAGAATCAGAGAATCAGCAGGTTGGAAGAGACCCGCGGATCATGGAGTCCAACCATTCCCATCAATCAATAACCCAATCACTAACTCAGCACCTCGGCCACCCGGTCCTTAAACCCGTCCAGGGAAGGGGACTCAAACCCCACCCTGGGCAGCCTCTGACACTGCTCAATCACCCTTTCTGTGAAATATTTCTTCCTGCTGTCCATCCTGACCCTCCCCTGGTGGAGCTTGAGGCCATTCCCTCTCGTCCTGTCCCCTGGCCCTTGGCACAAGAGCCCAGCTCCCTCCTCTCCACAACCTCCTCTCAGGCACTTGCAGAGAGCAATGAGGTTTCTCCCTTCAGCCTCCTCCGAGGGGATGGGATGGGAAAGGGATTTGAGAACATCGAGTGTAGCCACCCCTGGGCACCACTAAACCATCCCTGGGCACCTCAGGTGTCCATCTTGTAAACCCCTCCAGGGATGGGGACTCCCCCACTGCCCTGGGCAGCTTCTGCCACTACCCTTTCTGGGAAGGAATTCTTCCAGTAAACCTGCCCTGGCACAACTTGAGGCCATTCTCCTCAAGAGAGAAGGCGGCCATAGAGCAGCCTTCCCGTGCTGAAAGGGGCTGCAGGAAAGCTGGGGAGGGGCTCTTTATCGGGGAGGGCAGGGAGAGGATGAGGGTGAATGGGTTTTGAGCTGAAAGAGGGGAGATTGAGATGAGATCTTAGGAAGAAATGTTCTCCTGTGAGGGTGGGGAGGCCCTGGCCCAGGCTGCCCCGAGAAGCTGCAGTTGCCCCGTCCCTGGAGGGGTTCAAGGGCAGGCTGGATGGGGCTTGGAGCAGCAGCTCTCTGGGTCGCCTCTTCCAGTACCTCCTGCACTTTTCTGTGCAGTTTTTCCTGATATCAAATCAAAACCTCCCCCGGCACAACTCAAGGCCGTTTCCTCTTGTCTTATCGCTTGTTACTTGGGAAAAGAGACCAGCGCACACCTCGCCACAACCTCCTTTTAGGCAGCTGCAGAGAGCGATGAGGGCTCCCCTCAGCCTCCTCTTCTCCAGGCTAAACACCCCCAGAGCCCCTGTGCTCCGGCCCCTTCCCCAGCCTCATTGCTCCTCGGGACATGATGAAAGACTCGATGCACACACTGAGACGAGATGTCATATTGTGAGAAGAAATGAAGGGCGCAACCGAAAGCTCATTTGCTTTGTGGGATGGGACTGCAGAAGGATTCTTTTTTTTTTTGTTATAGGTGAAATTATCTGATATGAGCGGGTGCCAGTAAAAACTGGGATTTCCTGCCACTGAACCTTCCCCCGCTCTATATGCTTTTGCTTGCTTTGGGCACACCTTCCAAATTTATCCTTATTCCTAGCAGAAGGCAGGGATCTGTCGGGGCATTGAGCCTCAGGGGGACCTCAGCTGCTTAGTCCAGAGCAGTGAGCATCGTGGCAGCCGGGATGGGGCAGGGGAAAAGTGAGGACCAACACACGTCCTTCTACAACAGCTGCCAAAGCCTTTCCCAGCCGTCGGAGCCAACAGGACTTTTTTTCAGCACTCGCTGAATTCACAAGAGGAAACTCCACCTCGAGGTAGCGCTGAGGCCACAGCCCCAGGAATTTGTCCTTAGGAGGCCCAATGTTATAAGCACCAGGCAGAGTGAGGAAGGCGAGAGGGCAACACCTATTGTAGTCAGGAGCCTGGAGCAGCTACGCTGGCAAAGTGATTAATGACCTCCGGGTGTGAGCTGGAACCGCACACCCAAGAGCCCTGAGGTTTTGGTTACTCCCTAGCGAAGTGGGAAACGCTGCTCCCTCCCTTATTGTGCTGAGGCAAGGATTCAGCTTCCCTTTTCCTGGTATTTGACTTCTGTTCTACCCACACTGGAACGGTCCTCAGCTTCAGTCCCGGCTGAACGCACACCCCACACGGGGAGGCAAAGATATAACATGTTCTCCCTAGCTCTGAAGAAGTCCCCGCGCAGCACGCGCTCTCCCTGGCTGTGAGGCTGACCATCAATCCATCTGAGGGCCTTCAAGGCCGGTACTTGAGACAGGGATGAAGTTCTGGACTCCATAAACCGTGGCTAACTGCCCCATGAAGAAAGAGACCTGATGCCAGCACACCTGGATCGCCTTTTGTGGCTAAAGCTGGTTCCTCCGCCCTTGCTGCTGTCGCAGTTATCAGTGAGGAATAAATATATTTAAACGCTGACTAAATATTGAGCTGGCAGCACTACCTCTGCCTCAGATCCTGCAGGCTGGCCTGTCAGGCAGCCAGGAGGAGCCGTTTGGATCACAGGGTGTTCCCCACGCCGAGCTCTGCAGGCGCTGGCTGGGCCTCCTTGGTGGCTCGATAAATCTGTCAGAAAGGGCTGGTCTCAGCAGGCCTGTTGGAAAACATGTGGCTTTAATTCTTCTAGAAAGCCATGAGATTCATTTGGACACCAAACCACTTTCCTTTCATCTCTCTGGAGGACCGACCCCGTGGCAGTGTCGCTGACTTTCCGCCTGCTATTAATTCGATGGAAGAAAGAGGTCACGGAGGAGCCAGGGCTGCACTCTTGGCAGGAGGAGAGATCTTGGGAGAGGGTGGCAGTTCGCAACTGATGCTTCCTGGCTCTCCTCCCTCCCCTGAGTTCTTTTCAAATTATTTCAAGGCACACATTTCTCTGCCAACATGTCTTAGACCTGATTTCTTCCTTAATTCACTGGGCTGAGAACTCAAACGCTTGCAGGACAGACAGACAGACGGCACCGCACGCTGTCCTGAGGAGGCAAGAGAGTGTCTGGAGGGAGAAGCTGTGTCTGTGTAGAAATCCCTTAGCTGAGGATGTCGATGGCTTTGTGGATGGGCTGGGATGCTGGGAAGAAGCCCGTGAGAATCAGGAACATCAGCAGAAGAGTTTCCTCAACAACTTTTGACCAATAATTCTCTCATCAATAAACAACGACCCTAGCAAGGAGATGATGTTTTGACCTGTTTTACTGTGCACCAGAAGAGACCCAAAGCAAGAAAGCTGCATATTGGAAGGATCAGCCACACCGACACGTGGTCCCACAACGCCTGTAACCACAGCGAAGTTTTATGCAAAACCAGCACAGCCCTTGGCTCTGCTTCTAGGTGTGAGCTCAGCAGAGATCGCGCAGTTGCATTTGCACAAACTTCCATCCATTATGAGGCGAAAGATTTACTTTCCAGGTAAAACATCATGGAAGAGGTGCCCGAGGCAGCCTTGGGACTGAGGAGCAGCGATCACTGGGTCCTGTTTCAAGATGCTTCAGCATGAGACAAATAGTTCAGAGCTCTGGCTCCGAGAGGCAGATGGGCAACAGGACAGAACAATCAATTTCCCATGTCAGACCCTGGCTACACCCAAAGATTTTGGCAGTGCAGAAGTGGATATATCGCAGCAATAATATTGAATACACCAGCTCCTCTCATCTGCCAAACCTCCTTCCCTGCTACCGGACAACTCTCTTGAAATGGCCACGGTTAAAAGGATTTACCTTTCTATTTAAAATGCCTGTGTTAAACCGTCCAGGCAGAGAACACGGTGCATGATGAGAACAAGGTGCCCTGTGACTTCACAGCCCATTGCCCAGTGCCGGAAAGGGGCATAATCCTGCTGTGTGGCACAAGCGTGGTGATTCTCCACCTCTATAACACTTATGAGACCCCACCTGGAGTTCCTGTGTCCAGTTCTGGNGGAGGCCCAGGTTGCCCAGAGTGGTTGTGTCTGCCCCATCCCTGGAGATGTTCCAGGCCAGGTTGGATGGGGCTTGGAGCCCCCTGATCCAGTGGGAGGTGTCCCTGCCCATGGCAGGGGGTGGGACTGGATGATCTTTAAGGTCCCTTCCAACCCAAACCATTCTACGATCCTCTGAAATTCCTCTTTTGGTACTCATAAGCCTCCCTTCTTGTCACACTGAGGTTACTTGTAGGTCAGCCAGGAAACCCATCAGGGGATGAAGCTTTCGGGAGGTGACCTCGGATGGCACGGTGCAGGATAGCTGATGTATCCCTCTGTCTCATCCCTTATTGTCTCATCCAGGCCTAAGACTTCCTGGCAGAGAGGAGGAGTGAATGAATCACGCAGATGGAGGAGAAGCTGGAGCAGGAAAAGGAGCTGCCAGGCTGAGTCAGCCCGGCTTCCCTCTTGACCCTTGGACAGCCAGGGTGGTGAGGGATGTTAACGTTTAACTCCATCAGAAATCCCTCTTTACTAAAAGTCATCTGCAACGTCTCTGCTTGGAGCAGGAGATGTTTTGCCTCAGCAGGAGCTTTGCCAGGGGCAGCACCTCGATGGCCAGGCCAGCAACTGTGCTTTTCAAAAGGCAGTGAAGTCCAAAGGGCCTGACAACAACCAATAAGAGATGGGTAAAACCAACTGTGTTAATCAGTTGATCTCCCCAGTCCCACGGTTTGCTGAGAACCAGCTCGGGAAGACCCACCGACACCAGGAATAAGGAAAAGCTCATGGGCTCTTTGGGAAGTAACATTATCATTGAAGAGCCACCCAGTGCTCTCCTCTCTTTCTCCATCTCTCATTCTTCTTCTCAAGGGCATTTAAATCAAGACATGGCTGCCTTTTTAGGAAAGAGCATGTCCTACCTAAAAGACAGGGCCGGGACCCTCGACTTTAATCCCAGCTCTGGTTACTCAACAGCCATTTCAGATTCCTGCTCCTCACTTTGGCCCTTGTAAAGTAGGGATGGTGCTTCCTGACCCTCTGTGATTCACCTAATGAGCGCTAATTAGTCAGATCCAAAACCAAATCAGTGGCTATGAAATACTCACTTGTTAGATAAGTGCCCAGTGGAGCCTCTTGGAGGGGAACCAGGGTTTATACACTCCGAGGGCTCCAGCTGCTGATGCCAAGAACAACCAGGAGCTGCCAGGAAAGGGCTCTGCAAGAACTACTCAGCAGCCTGGCTTTGTCCCACAGAGGACACACCTCCTGCAGGGAATCTATTCATTCCTTCTATTTGTTGTCTTTGCAACAACCCCGAACGTGTAGAACAGGGAAGAAATCCATAACTGTGTTCAATAGGCAGAGCCAGTCTCAGACCCCAAGGGGGCCGAAAGAGAATGAGTTCTGTAATTCAATAGAAAGAAGCAACTGTGCGCGTCCAAGAATGAAAGAGTCACAGCGAGCAACCACGGCGGTTAAAGTTACCTGCAGACAAAAAGGGGCTCACGGTGCACGAGGGAGAGATCAGCCTGTCCCAGTCATCGTGCTGGGAAACGGTGCTGCTGTGCGGAGGGAGAGGCCTCATCCTCTTGCTCTGTGGATCGGTGGCTTTTCCTAGAGCTAAACGTTTCCGTTCTTCAGCCCCAAAGCCACAATACAGAATCACAGAAGGGGCTGGGTTGGAAGGAACCTCAAAGCCCATCGAGTTCCACCTCCCCTGCCATGGGCAGGGACACCTCCAACTGGATCAGGGGGCTCCGAGCCCCATCCAACCTGGCCTGGAACCCCTCCAGGGATGGGGCAACCCCCCCTGCTCTAGGCAGCCTGGGCCAGGGCCTCCCCACCCTCATTGTGAAGAGTTTCTTCCCAGTGTCTAATGCAAAATATCCCCCTTCCAATTTAAAGCCTTTCCCCCTTGTTCTGTCACTCCATGCCCTCAGTGATGCCTCCTCAGTAGAGTTATGTCATGAGACTTCGAAGACTGTTGTGTTTTTTTCTTTTGCCATGGCTTTATTAAAAAGAAAAACAAAAAAAGGGAACGTAAGGACTGACAGAGTATGTTTGGTAATGGAAGTAGAATTCCAGTGTAATCACTGATTAAACAAAGCAGCAGCGGTGAGGGAGGGGTGACCCACAGTTCACTGCTTGGGTGGAGATCTCAACAAGAAAAAAAAAAGCCATGTGGGTGTCTAAGCATCGCTCTTCAAACTGGGTGTTTCTCCAGCAGCTGCCTTCCCTGTCTCCTAGTGCTGGACCTCTCTGTAGGGAGCTCAGCAGCCCCAGCAATCAGTGAAGTCATAGAATCACAGAATCACCAGGTTGGAAAGGACCCACCGCATCATCAAGTCCAACCATTCCCATCAATCACTAACCCATGTCCCTCAGCACCTCGTCCACCCATCCCTTAAACGCCTTCAGGGAAGAGGACTCAACCCCCTCCCTGGGCAGCCTCTGACACTGCCCAATGACTCTTTCTGGGAACATTTTTTTCCTAATGTCCAGCCTAAATCTCCCCTGGTGGAGCTTGAGGCCATTCCCTCTTGTCCTGTCCCCTGGCCCTTGGCAGAAGAGCCCAGCTCCCTCCTCTCCACAACCTCCTCTCAGGCACTTGCAGAGAGCAATGAGCTCTCCCCTCAGCCTCCTCTTCTCCACTATAAGCACCCCCAGCTCTCTCAGCTGCTCCTCATAAGGCCTGCAGTCAGGAGGAGAATGCAGATGGCTTTGGGAAACACTGCCACACCAGGCACATCAATGAAGTATCCCAAAGGGAGTATCAAGGAGACTGGAGATGTTCCTTTGGATTCTCCTCTCTGGTCCAGATCGACCAGGGGAGCTGCATTTTGCCGCTCCAGGAGTGGCACTAAGAAAGGTGCCGTCCCGTGAAAGCAACATAAACGTGTTAATAATTACACCTGGGATTGTTTTCCTGGAACAGGCTGTTCGTATATGATTGACTCATCACCCTTCGTACCTGCAGCTCACAACTCCTACCAAACCAGCACAAAACACATATTAAATCAGTGCTGAGTTGAGAGCTGGTGTTAAATCTGGAGTCCTCGGCCCAGGAAGGACATGGAGCTGTTGCAGCGAGTCCAGAGGAGGCCATGGAGGTGATCCGAGGGCTGGAGAACCTCCTGTATGAGGACAGGCTGAGAGAGTTGGTCTTGCTCAGCCTGGAGAAGGCTCTGAGGAGACCTTAGAACAGCCTGAAAGGGGCTCCAGGAAAGCTGGGGAGGGGGTTTTGATCAGGGAGTGCAGGGATAGCATTTTATGATGTCTTGGACAGTCTACGATGCCGAAAGCCACAGCAGACACCTCTGCTTCAGCAACGGAACCAAACTTGAAATGTCCTGCTCATATAACCCAGATAAACAGGCAGTTCCCTGGACAGGTCACGCATGTAATGCCAGCAGGCATCACTTTACCTGCCATGCTGTCACCACGACATCACGGCTGTTCCACCCGGACGGCCTCCAGCACGTGGATCCTTAAGCTCCGGAGCCCGTAATTTCCAGTGCGTGTTCTCTGGGCCATTATCCAGGCTTTTGACTGCCGTGAGTACATTACCCCTGTCAACACAGGAGATTGCTGCGATATGAACGCCTGCAGATTAATTTTAACTCATCATTTCCTGCCGTAATGGTCAAGGATCTGGTGGAGACTTATGAGCTGCTCTGCGATGTGGAACACGGCGCTTGGGAATCTGGGGCAGCTCAAAGCAGATGTGAGCTGTGGGTTTGACTAAGGCCACATTAAATCCCTGGGCCGAGCGACAGCACTGAGGATGCACAAATACTGTTTTGAGCTTGGCAGAGATAACTTGGAAAGGAAAAGAGACGCCCACACCTCCAGCTCCTCCTGAAAGTACCTTGAGGAGCCGCTGTGCAGCCTGGAAAGCGAGCACCGATGTCATGCTGAGGCTGAACCCCACACTTCCCATACCTCAGGAATTCTGGCTGTAAAGTCTGGCTGTTGACAGTCTTTTTTTTCTTGTTTTCAGACAAACCAAGCCTGCAGGAGACCCCTGTTGCCCAGCACAGGGTCCTTCCCCTTGCCATGCTGCCCCTTCCCACAACCCAGCACCTCCTGGACCCCAGGGAATCACAGAGAACAAGGTCCTGTGCTCTAATGTGGCTTCCCCGGACTTGGAAGAGCCTGTGGGACTCCCGAGCCCCAGCCCAGCCTCACAATGCCCAGGGCTGTACACATAGATGACCAGGACACACCAGCACATGGAGCAGCCCAGAAGAGGCCCCTCTGCACCCCTGTCACAGAATCATAGAATGGTTCGGGTTGGAAGGGACCTCAAAGCCCACCCAGTCCCACTGGATCAGGGCCTTGAATCCCTCCAGGGATGGGGCAGCCACCCCTGCTCTGGGCAGCCTGGGCCTCCCCACCCTCAGTATAAAAAATTTCTTTCTAATACCCAGTCTAAATCTCTTCTTTTAGTTTAAAACCATTAACCCTTGTCCCATTGCTACAGACGCTGCTAAAAGGCTTTTCCTCATCTTTCCTAGAAGCTCCCTTTCCCTACTGGAAGTTGCTCTGAGGTCTCCCTCAAGCCTTCTCTCCTCCAGACTGAACAACCCCAACTCTTCCAGCCTTGTCCTTGTACGGGAGGTTCTCCAGCCCTCAGATCGTCTCTGTGGCCTCCTCCAGACTCCTGTGCTGAGGACTCAGAACTGGCCCCAGGGCTCCAGGTTGGGTCCAACCAAAAGAGAGCAGAGGGGTACAATCCCCTCCCTCCCTGCTTATCCCACAGCTTGGGATGCAGCCCAGGCCACGGTTGGTTTCTGAGCTGCTATTACACTTTCCCAGCCCGTGGGGGGCTCCATCACTCCCACATCCTTCTCCTCGAATCAGCTCCCAATCCTCCTACCCACCCTCCCCATCCCATACTAGGGGCTCGCAGCCCTCCCAGGCACGAGTCTGGAGAGCGCTCTGCGCATGCGCGGGGACGGACGCACCCTCCGGGGCGGTGCAGCGAGGGGGCGTGGTCTCTGTGCAGGAGGCGTGTCCACACTGCTTATAGAGGCGTGGTTACGAGGGGTCGCCTGGCCATAAGCCTGTGACGGGCGTGGTCACGCACAGGGGGAGTAACCAGGGTCGGAGAGGAGTGCGGTCGTGACAGAGGGGCGTGGCCACGGGCACGAGAGGAGCGTGGTCACGCACAGGGGGGAGTGGCCAAGGGGCCGAGTGGAGAGCAGAGGTGTGCGGGGGCGTGGCCAAGGTCCTGAGGGGCGTGTTCAGAGAACGAGGGGCGTGGTCATAACGAGGGGGCGTGACCAGAGCCGCTGTCTCCCGCCGGCGCCGCTCGGAGGGGCAATCGCTGAGGCAGCCGCGACAGGTGCGCGCGGGACCCGCCTCCTCCGCAGGTGCGTGGGGCGCGCGCTCCCGGCTGGAGCCGGAGGGGGAGGGGGGGGGAGGACGGACACACGGGGCAGCGGGGCTGGGGCGGGAGGGTCCTCGGGGCCGTTGCGGGGCTGTCCCGGTGCTCTCACCTCGAGCTTTCCCCGCTCTCCGGGCTCCGTCGGGGCCTGGGTCTCGCCCCACCGGGAGCCCCGCGTAGGGGGGAACCCGGGGGTGCGGGAGGCGAGGCGGCTCCGACCCCGATGGGCTCCGGCAGGCAGGTGGTGGCAAAGCGCTTCGCCTCGGGATCCTACCTTACCCTCCCCTTAAAGAATTCGTTATCGGAGGTGGATTTGATGCTGAATCCCTGCCCTTTGCCTCCTTAATGCCGCGCGCAGCTCCACGTTCCCCCTCGTCCTCCTCTATCTCTCCTTGAATCGGTGCCTGATCCACCTCTGCCTGCTCAGGGTCTCAGTTAAATGTTGATAGAGTCAGAGAATCATCAAATTGGAAGAGACCCACCGGATCATGGAGTCCAACTGTTCCCACCAATCTCTAACCCATGTCCCTCAGCACCTCGGCCACCCGGCCCTTAAACCCCTCCAGGGAAGGGGACTCAACCCCCTCCCTGGGCAGCCTCCGACACTGCCCAGTGGCCCTAAATCTTCCCTGGTGGAGCTTGAGGCCATTCCCTCTCATCCTGTCCCCTGGCCCTTGGCAGAAGAGCCCAGCGCCCTCCTCTCAGGTAGTTGCAGAGAGCAATGAGCTCTCCCCTCAGCCTCCTCTTCTCCATGATAAACCCCCCCAGCTCTCTCAGCTGCTCCTCTTCTTCTCCAGCCCCTTCCCCAGCTTCGTTGCTCTTCTCTGGACTCGCTCCACAGCCTCAACATCCTTCTTGTGGGGAGGGGCCCACAACTGAACACACAATAAAGGACTGAGATGACTTGGAATAGAGTCACAGGATAGTTTGGATTGGAAGGAACCACAGAGCCTGCCTGGTCCACCCCCCTGCAGTGAGCAGGGGCATCTTGGACCAGATGGGGTTGCTCAGAGCCCCATTCCAATCTTGAATATTTCCAGTGAAGGGGCATCCCCAGCTTCTTTGGGCCAGTATCTTCCCCACCCTTGTTCAGATTTAGAA
Source organism: Piaya cayana (assembly GCA_013389865.1). Lineage (NCBI taxonomy): Eukaryota > Metazoa > Chordata > Aves > Cuculiformes > Coccyzidae > Piaya > Piaya cayana. The sequence goes on from WAAB01024685.1 coordinate 43,940, forward strand.
GAAGCAGCAAAAAACGTGCAGAGAAGCTCGAGCGTGAGTGTATGGGAAAGCGCTAAGAATGTGGAATGGTGTTAAGAATGCGGGAGCGCAGGTTTGGGGGCATCTTAGAGCTCCGTTCTACCTCCTTTCTGTGACAGAGATCCCAAATACGCCGCTGTGCTTCCCATGTGAGCGTTGGGAAAGAATTTTTTTTCCCAGAAAGGGTGATTGGGCAGCGTCAGAGGCTGCCCAGGGAGGGGGGTTGAGTCCCCTTCCCTGGAGGGGTTTAAGGGCCGGGTGGCCGAGGTGCTGAGGGACATGGGTTAGTGATTGGTGGGAATGGTTGGACTCCGTGATCCGGTGGGTTCTTCCCAACCTGGTGATTTTATGATTCTATGTGTTCTGGAACAGGCCAGATTGTTTTCCTGGACCTGGGGCTGTAATGGGGAAACCAGTGGGAAAAGGGAACAGCCCCGCTACAGGGAGATGATGCATCCCCAAGGCGAGGTCTCTATGAGCTGTGATGGATGCTCAGGCATCAAAGATGGTCTTATTTTCTGCACAATTAAACGAGACACTGTTCTCAGTATTTCAGCGGAGCTGCCCTTCCGCGTATGGTGCAAGTCAATGAGCAACCTGTGCTCCGTGCCAAGGGAGGCGTCCAGCGCCGGCCCCGCTGCCGCTCCCTGCGCAGGACTTGCTCTGCTTTGAAACCACAAAACGGGGCTCCAGGTGATCTCCTTTTGCCTCAAGATGATCGTGGAATGGTTTGTGTTGGAAGGGACCGTAAAGCTCATCCAATTCCAACCACTCCCACTGGATTAGGGGGCTCAAAGCCCCATCCAACCTGGCCTCGAGCACCTCCAGGAATGGTGGATAAATCATAAACCAGTTTAAACTGTACCTTTACGTGGCCGATTCAGAATTATCTTTTAACACAGACTCCTGTTTTTCAGGAGTAAATTCTCTCCATTATCTCTACCTATGTGCTCCATGGTTTTATTAAACTGGTTTGCTAAACATTTACCTCTAGGCATCGACAGCAGGGACTGTGTCCTGCAAGCGCGGAAACATAAATCTGTTTGCATGTGCAGTACGCTTGTTGAAAATGGAGAACACTGAGCACTGCTATATTGTAATCAGCTCCTTTTTCTTTGTGGGTTATAATTAAAGCTGTTGGCAAAGAGTGGTTGCTGTTTTAAGCTGGCGAAATGGGAAGCATCCGTCTCTTAGTGCAGTTGGGACAGGCACTCAGGGGTTCACGGAAGCGGGTGGCTTGGCAATCCAAAATATTTTCGGGAAAGGACGGGTTTTGGGAAGAAATTCTGCAGCCTGAGTCCCTTTTGGTGATTGGAAGGGGCAGTGGATGCACCTCGGGGAGTGCTGGAAGGAGGAGATAGAATCACAGAATCACCAGGTTGGAAGAGACCCACCGGATCATGGAGTCCAACCATTCCCATCAATCACTAACCCATGTCCCTCAGCACCTCGGCCACCCGGCCCTTAAACCCCTCCAGGGAAGGTGACTCAGCCCCCTCCCTGGGCAGCCTCTGACACTGCCCAATGACCCTTTCCATGAAAGAAAGGGAGATGCGTGTCTGAGGCTGGGAATGTCATGTGGATAAGGAGTTTCGAGGTGTTTCAATATCACAACGCAAGAGCATCACTTTTCTTGTTCGCTGCGCTAGTTGAACCTGTACGTTTGGAAGTCCCTGTCTTGATAAAGCCTGTGCTGGCACAGCCTGTTACTCTATTCGTTCTGTCAGGAGTCCTGTTCCTCCACCATGGCAGCAGCGTGTTCCTCTGCCTCCTGTTTTCTCTCTGCGCAGCAGCAGGGTGCAGCACCAGAGAGGTTCCTCCGCTTCCAGCACCCAGTGGGCACCTTGCGGACCCAGAGCTCCCTTTTTCACGCTGAAAATCCCCTGGGACACGCGACTCCCCCTGGGTTCTGCTTCCGGCAGTGGAATCCTTTCAGATGGAGGCGGTATGGAATCCCAAGTCTTTGCTGGTTTTGAGCAGCTGCGTTATCTGCCTACGAGGATGTTGGAAATGAGATCTTTGCTCTGTTTGATTGCTGATATCGAGTTGTCTTCAGCTGCTCCCACTGCCTCACGGTCAGGCCAGGCTCCTGGAGTTCTGTGGCCAAACGGTGTGAGTTAATTAAAGAAATCAAGAAAAAAATGAGCTGCCTGCGTTAGTTCAGGCCATTTAGTGCACTCGCCGCAGTCATTGTGTGATGTGAGACCAGGGATGAAAAAAGAGAGGAGAAAAGGAAAGGCGTTGCCCTACAAGCTTTATTTTTGCCTTATCAGAGAACTCCTGAAATTAATCTTTCCTCCTTTCCTCCTCCACAAAATAGAACTAAATGCGTAAAAAAAGAATCTGATATAGTCTTGCTGGCTTCGGTGGTGACGAGTTGGACCGTGTCTCTTCCCTGTTTCCAGCAGGACGGGGTGGGTTGAGCTGTTCCTTTAGGTAGTGGAGAGGTCTGGATGCATCAAGTTCACAGCTAGTGTGAGGAGGCAGCTTGGTTTGGCTCCCCGAGGAAACCGCTGCTGTGTTAGGAATGAACGAGAGTGAATGAAAAATGTTTGCATGGGAATTACACCCTCTTAGGTTTCATAACCTGAGCCTGCTCACGTAAATGCCAGCACGTTTGGTTTAGAAACCAGAAACGGGACAGGGCACCTGAGAGCTTCTTGAAGCCCCTGCATGTGCAGGAATAGAGAGTTTCAGGTTAGCATCTTTGATCACCGCTTGCTGGTGGCCCGTGCTCAGGCGTGGGGCTCATTCCCTCGTGGCTGGTGCTTATCGGGGGCACCATCTCAATGGCATATGCAGAGGAAATTTTAATTTTAATCTGATGCTTTTTTTAAAGTCAGATGATGTCGCTGATCTGAACGATCGAGACTACAACCCTGGGAGCATCTGAATGGTGACTCAGAATGGGATCCCTTTGCGAAACTCCCTTTCTTTTCTTATGTTTGGACCCGATGATCCGGTGGGTCTCTTCCAACCTGGTTGTTCTATGATTCTGCTCTCGGGACTGGTGGTGCTGATACTTCGCTTTCTTCCCGAGCAGGTGTTTGTGGTGATAAGATGGAGCCTTCCCCGTTTAACAGAAGACAATGGACTTCCCAGTCTTTGAAAATCACCGCGAAAGAGCTTTCTCTGGTCAACAAGAACAAATCATCAGCTCTCGTGGAGAGGTTCTCCAAGTAA
>WAAB01024685.1:47653-59027 GCA_013389865.1 Piaya cayana
CGCTTCCAGCACCCAGTGGGCACCTTGCAGACCCAGAGCTCCCTTTTTCACGCTGAAAATCCCCTGGGACACGCGACTCCCCCTGGGTTCTGCTTGCGGCAGTGGAATCCTTTCAGATGGAGGCGGTACGGAATCCCGAGTCTTTGCTGGTTTTGAGCAGCTGCGTTATCTGCCTACGAGGATGTTGGAAATGAGATCTTTGCTCTGTTTGATTGCTGATATCGAGTTGTCTTCAGCTGCTCCCACTGCCTCACGGTCAGGCCAGGCTCCTGGAGTTCTGTGGCCAAACGGTGTGAGTTAATTAAAGAAATCAAGAAAAAAATGAGCTGCCTGCGTTAGTTCAGGCCATTTAGTGCACTCGCCGCAGTCATTGTGTGATGTGAGACCAGGGATGAAAAAAGAGAGGAGAAAAGGAAAGGCGTTGCCCTACAAGCTTTATTTTTGCCTTATCAGAGAACTCCTGAAATTAATCTTTCCTCCTTTCCTCCTCCACAAAATAGAACTAAATGCGTAAAAAAAGAATCTGATATAGTCTTGCTGGCTTCGGTGGTGACGAGTTGGACCGTGTCTCTTCCCTGTTTCCAGCAGGATGGGGTGGGTTGAGCTGTTCCTTTAGGTAGTGGAGAGGTCTGGATGCATCAAGTTCACAGCTACTCTGAGCAGGCAGCTTGGTTTGGCTCCCCGAGGAAACCGCTGCTGTGTTAGGAATGAACGAGAGTGAATGAAAAATGTTTGCATGGGAATTACACCCTCTTAGGTTTCATAACCTGAGCCTGCTCACGTAAATGCCAGCACGTTTGGTTTAGAAACCAGAAACGGGACAGGGCACCTGAGAGCTTCTTGAAGCCCCTGCATGTGCAGGAATAGAGAGTTTCAGGTTAGCATCTTTGATCACCGCTTGCTGGTGGCCCGTGCTCAGGCGTGGGGCTCATTCCCTCGTGGCTGGTGCTTATCGGGGGCACCATCTCAATGGCATATGCAGAGGAAATTTTAATTTTAATCTGATGCTTTTTTTAAAGTCAGATGATGGAGCTGATCTGAACGATCGAGACTACAACCCTGGGAGCATCTGAATGGTGACTCAGAATGGGATCCCTTTGCGAAACTCCCTTTCTTTTCTTATGTTTGGACCCGATGATCCGGTGGGTCTCTTCCAACCTGGTTGTTCTATGATTCTGCTCTCGGGACTGGTGGTGCTGATACTTCGCTTTCTTCCCGAGCAGGTGTTTGTGGTGATAAGATGGAGCCTTCCCCGTTTAATAGAAGACAATGGACTTCCCAGTCTTTGAAAATCACCGCGAAAGAGCTTTCTCTGGTCAACAAGAACAAATCATCAGCTCTCGTGGAGAGGTTCTCCAAGTAAGTGCAGCGGGGCTGCTGGACGCGGCTGTGCCAGGGGTGGGAGCCGGGACCTGGGACGCCGACTACTTCACTGACAGTTGGTTTGCTTCTTAAAAAGATCAGAGCTCTGTAGGCACCTCAGTTTCTGCTTTAATACGTGTGCTGGGCAAGAGTTGTTTTAGTTGCTGCACTTGTTTTAGCAGGCTGAATTAGAATCTCTCTTTTTTTCTGCTGTCAGAAAATAAAGCAGAATGGGTTCTGTCAAATGAGAGTTGGTGTAGGAGGGGGTTAGTCTGGAATTCCTCTGTCCTAGGGAGAAGCTGCTTGCTTTGCCCACTCTCGTTAAGGTAATTTATTCCCTCGTTGAAGCTTGATTACAGGGACCTGGTCATCTTGCTAAATGTTGGTAATCCTTTGAAAAGGGGTTTACTGGGAGTAATCCAAACTGCAATTCCTTAATCGAGAAGGGGCCCTCAGCATAAGCTCTGTTAGTTCCTTAGAGAGACACAGTCCTGCTCCCTGGCTTGACACGCACAGTGAGGAACATAATTTTCCTGCATTGCTGTCAGTTAAACATTTGTATGTGGAAAAGTCAGGTTTGATATTATTGATATTATCGATTTTGTTGGTCACAGACACGTAAATTGCCCCGCAAAGGGCTGAGATCAGAGCGAGCGCTGCCTGGGGCTCTTTGGTCCCCGTTGTTGCTCAGTGGGGTACTTGATTTTGACCCCCCAGGTTTCTCTTTGTCGCTTCTTCCAGGATCGATCACTCTTATTTCTAGAAAATTATTTTTGAAGTGTGTCTTGCTCAAATCTCGGAGCCTTTGTAGCGCAGAGATATAGGTGAACGTGTTTGTGTTGGTTAAAGAGGGGCAGCTCAGTCCTTTAGCAGCTTTCGGCCTGTATGGTAAACGCAGCTTGTAGAGCAGAAATAAGTGATTTGTAAGTAAGAGTGATTTGTCTGCTCTTCAGTGGAACAGGAGGAGAGATCTACATAGGAGCACATGCTCAGCAGGAAAAAGCTGCAGTTCTTATAATAAAAAAATGAGTAATAGAGCTGGTACCTATATGTCAGCACCTTTTTTCTTAGAAGGAACTGAGCCCAAATAATCCCTTCGGTTATTGGTTTGATACCAGCAGTAATTAAATCTGAAGATGATGAGTGTTATGATGTTAGTGTCTCATTTACTGTGTGTGATGTACAGAAGTAGATTTGCATGGATAAGAAAGACAGCAACGCTCTTTGTCCAAGCAGACATTGAGCTTCTCCTGTTTGAAAAACGCTTAGAAACGGCGGAACTGCTGAGTCCCCACCTGGAGTCCTGTGTCCAGTCCTGGAATTCTCAAGAAGGAGATGGAGCTGTTGGAACGGGTCCAGGGGAAGCCACAGAGATACTCTGATGGCTGGAGAACCTCTGCTAGGAGGGCAGGCTGAGAAGTTGGGCTTATTCAGCACAGAGGAGACTCTAGGGAGACGTTAAAACATCTTCCAGTGCTGAAAGGGGCTCCAGGAAAGCTGGGGAGGGGCTTTTACAAGGGCCTGGAGGGGTAGAACGAGGTAGGATGGCTTTAAATTGGAAGGGGGAAGATTTAGATGAGACCTTGGGAATAAATTCTTCACAATGAGGGGTTCAAGGCCAGGTTGGATGTTGCTTGGAGCCCCTGATCCAGTGGGAGGTGTCCCTGCCAGGGCAGCTGGGACAGGATAGGCTTTGAGGTCCCTTCCAACTCAAACCATTCTACAATTCTTTGAAAACTGGTCACATCCGACTGCTTTGTGCATGTTGGTAGCTGAGTGCAGCCTCCCCTGCGCTGTCAGTGATCGGCACGGCCTGTGTGCTCCTCGCTGGGGAGGAGGGGGGGGTGCAGATTGCTGCGAGTTTTCTATAGCTTCTTAAAGGACTTTGATTCATGATCCGGAGTGGCTTATCTTCCGAAGGCTGCGATTACTGCTGCCGCTACTGGGCTGCTTCAGCTGCTCGTGGANGTAGGTCTGGGAAGTGCACAGAGTCCGTGGTGGGGGAAATAGTCGTGTTTGTCTTCCAGAGCTTTCAGTATTTTAAAAAGTGTCGGTGTTTTGTTAATCTCTTTTCTTTTTCTCAAAGGTATCAGAAAGCAGCTGAAGAAGCCACCGCTGACAAAAGAAGAAGCGTAAGTGTTTGTGACCCAGGCAATGGGCACCAGGCTGTGGTTGGGATGGATGTTGCTGTGACAGGGGATTTTTGGAATATCCAGGTTGCTGCCATGTGTCCTACAGAACGCTTGGCCTGGAGTTTGCTTTTGCCTCCTTCCCCCTGTCCTTTCCCAGTGGCAACAAAAGGAAAGAAAACCGAGTGCCCAGAGGCACGTGTTGAGGCACCAATTTGCTCCTAAGCAAAAGGCAAAACGAGTTAACCACAACCCATGAATATCCACCTCATGTTCTTAGCTGGAGGGCGTTGTTCGGTGCCTCTCCCTTTCGTAACTAAATTAAAAAGCCTGCTTAGAAGGAGCTCCCAGCCTCTCTGAAATCCAGGGGATCTCTGTGTGTGCCTGTGACAGCTGTAGGAGCCACAAAGGGGCAGGTCTGGAGTGGCTCACAGAGTTCAAAATGCCCCTGGATGAGGGATAGCCCTGTCCTTTTGGCTCCATTATAGCCTTGCAGTCCCTTTTGTCAGCCCTGCTCTCTGTTCTGGGGTCGGGGACCCAGGCTGCAATACCAGGCACTGAGTTCGCAGGTCGCTCCATGAGCGGATGTGCAGTTTGATTTTTACTTTAAGAAGAGGCAGCATTTTCAGGATGTGTCAGTCAGTTTGGTTTAGACCACGGTGCCTTCATTGCTTTCATGCTATGAGGCCACGCTGAGAGATTTGGAGCTCTTCACTCTGGGGAAGAGAAGGATCCAGAGAGGTCTTAGAGCCTCTGAAAGGAGCTCCAGGAAAGCTGGGAGGGACATAAAGTGATAGGACAGGGGGGGAACGGCTTTAAATTGGGAGGGGGAAGATTTAGGTTAGACATTAGGGAGGAATTATTTGTGGTAGGTGGGGGGAGGCCCAGGCTGCCCAGAGCAGGGGTGGCTGCTCCATCCCTGGAGGGGTTCAAGGCCAGCTTGGATGGGGCTGGGAGCCCGTCATCCAGTGGGAGGTGTCCCTGCCCATGGTGGGACTGGATGGGCTTTGAGATCCCTTCCAACCCACGTGGTCTTTTGATTCTATGCTTGGGACGTTGTTCTTTTTTACCTTTGGGACAGAGGTATGATAAAATAAGCATTCTAAAAAGAACTGTCTAGTCTTACATGTTCTTCATGGCTTGGAGGATCAGGGAACAGACGAGCGAAGCCCAGAAATGTTCCTCTGGGGACCCACCCTCCCCTTTACAGTCCTTCTGCCACCTCCCAAGATTTGCCTTGTAGCTCCAGGGCTTTGCTTTTAGGCACAGCCAGCGAGCATCTCATCCCCGTGGAAGTCTAGGTGAATTCAAGTTAATTTGCAAAGCAGCGTTCAAACTGTGACCAGCAGAGTAATAGGGTGAGAGACTTAAATCCGAATATAGCTGCTAATCCTGTTTAATTCCCGTAAGCCTTGCAGACCCGTTCCACTTGCTGCGAGTTGGATACGCAGGGGTCTCCGTAAGAAAGAGGCAGCAAAAATACCAGTGGCAGCAGGAAAGAACTGGGAGTGAGTCAAAGAGGGTCTGGTTTGTTGATGTGGGGAGAGGGGGAAACTCCTCTGGAAAGCACTCAGATGCCAGGTATCACCATCAGACCCACAGCGGGGAGGCAGCGGCCGTGACTTGTGTGCGTGGGTCCTGCTGGGATCTTGCTGCGTGGTGGGGGGGACGGGGAAGATCCCAGCACGCGACGGGGCATTTATAAAGGGGAGCAAAAAGACAATAGGTGGTGGGGGCTCAGCTGGAGCCTTCACCTGTAAAACATCAGAGATGGATCTCTCCTGGCTCAGACCCTGCTGGGAGGCAAGAGTTGGAGGTCCAGGGCTCCCAGGGAGAGGCGGTTGCTGAAAGCTCCTCTGGAGTTGTTGGGAAGGGCTGGGAATTGCTGTCCCCTGCCACATCTGGCGCCCCAGCTGTCCCCTCGGTTGCCATCGCCTTCCTGTTGGGGGACTGGAGACCCTTGTCTGGGTGTTGGTTCTCTTCCCTTGGAGTGTGGATTCAAGCCTTTTGTCTGTCATTTAACCCTTTAGGGCTCGACTCCCTTTTCCCTTATAAGGCCATCCTGTTTGCTCACTTCCTGCTGCAGCTCCTGACTTTTTCTCTTCTCCCCCCTCCTTCCTTCCCTATCCTGGATGCTTTCTCCGTGCGGCACAGTTGTAACTATTCACAGCTGGCTGAAAGAGCTCGGGACCGAGAGCCTTGAACTTCCTTTCCCTTTAGAAAGGAAGCGCTTTAATGCTTCGCCCCGCATCTAAGTGGAATTGGCTTCTTCTTTGTAGACCGCAGAAACTCTCCCTCCTCATTTGAAACGGGGGAATCTGAGCGCGTTAAAGAAGAAGTGGGAGAATCCAGTGCTGGAAACGGGGGCTCGGAAGGAAGCGCAACGCGGCGGCTGTGCTGAGCTTGGCTACAAAGCCGGCAGCTCCGCTTCGTCCCAGGACGCGGAGCAGAATCCGGAGGCCGGTGTCCCGACAGGCACCTCTGTCCAACCTCAGTGTCCTGGGAGGGACAGCGGGAAGGTTCGAAGCCACTCGCCGGAGAGCGGCGACATGGAAAACGGTCCGAGAGAGCCCAGAGAGGTGGAGAAGCCCGAAGCCGGCGAGAACACGGACTCTTCAGCGAAGATTGAGAAATACAACGTTCCCCTGAACAAGCTCAAGATGATGTTTGAAAGGGGCGAAGCGACTCCCAGCAAGGTAAGGATCCATCCCTTCAAATCTCGAGAGGAATGAAAGCTCTGCTGCCTCTCCAGCACTGGGACAAGTCCCTGGAGGTAGCCGCTCCCAACTATTAACTCTGCAAATATTATATCCCTTGTTTTAGTGGAAATGGCATTTCTAGTGTTAATAACTTCTTTGAGCTGTACAAATGTGTGCAGAGTGCTCAGAGCTGGGGCTGCTTGTGAGCGCTCGTGGGAGTTATAAAGTGAATTTGCTCGTGAAAGGGTACGAGTTCACGGAGAAAAATCAGTGTGGAACATATTAAGAGTTGCCGAAGTGGGCTGGGCGATCGGGGCTGCTCGCAGTTGGAGTGGAAGCGTTACCAGAGTTCAGAAAGGTTTTTATGTACGAATCGGTGTGTGAATCGCATCCGTGGAAGAGACGGATGGCTGTGTGCTCCATGAAATAACTCCCATCCCTTCCTTGCTGTTCTCTCATCGCGGTATCTTAACCAATGTTTCTTATCAGAAAAAAAAAAAAAAAATTCCCTCACGGGGAAAACCAAGCATAGAAGCTGCCAAGCCCCTGCTTTCACCAGTTTTGACTTGCAAATGCACAGGGCTTGCATTTTCCTAGGGCTGCTCATGAAATCTGATCCGGCGTGTGGAGCGCAGACTGCGTGTCCCGGGGGAGAATTGCCAAACGAGCAAATGAGTTGCATATGCTGGGGACTTGCAACACGGTCCAGAGGCCTTGATGCGGGTGGATTTTCCAGTTTTTCTCATAGTTTCCTAGGCTCCTGGCTTCGTTTTTCCCGTGGGTGGTTTTCTTGCAGTAAAACAAACACATTCTGTGCAGAAGTTGTTGGAATATGGAACAATGAAGGGCTTCTGAGGAGCTCGGCTCGCGGCGCAGGGAGTTTTGGGGCTGTAGGCAGGAATTTCCCAATTTAAATTTTTGCAGCCTTTGTCATCCCTTATCTGCTGCCCTCATCCCACCCATCGAGAGGGTGGAGGGGATCTCCTGACAGTGCTTCTCTGGACCCAGATAGTGCTTCTCTGGACCCTGATAGTCCTTCTCTGAACTCTCACTGGGATTTAATCAGCTTGAATTCCAAAGGAAGGTCCCGTTTTGCAGATGGGCTCTGAGTTACTTTATCTCAGCCTGGGCAATGGATTGTTTTGGAGCTGACTGAGGCTGGAACTGATATTTCAGTCAAGCTTAATTTAAATATTGTCGAAAACCAATTGAACAGAGAAAATACCACGTAAAAGGTGTGAAGCCATTCAGGTTAAGTTCAAATTATGTTGCGATTCCAGGTTTGCATGGTTACTCTTTAATTGTAGAAGGGGAAAAGGCACAAAGTGCTCTAAAGTTTCAGTGGACAGGAGGGTGTCTTTGTGATCAGAAAGTGTGATTGTAAGATTTCTGGTTCTGGGAATTGATCTGGGGGGTGGGGTTGATGTCCAGTGACGATAGTTAAGTGCTGTGGGGACAGAACTTTCCCACCAAGGTAGGAAGCAGCTGCAGCGATGGGGTGGGTTTAGCTGACGGCAGCCGCCTCTTCCACGTGTGCTTTTCCTGAGCTCTGTCCGGTTGGAGTGCAAGCAAGGCCGCTTCCCGTGGCGTTTGCTTTGGCCTTTAGGTGTAGGTGCTGTGGGAGCTTTGCTGGGAAATCATCTGTAGGAGCTCAGCAGCGATGTGGCTGTGACTGTGGCAGAGAGGATGAAGATCCCTCTGCGAAGGGATCTGAACAGGCTGGATCCATGGGCAGAGTCCAACGGCAGGAGGGTTAACGAGGCCAAATGGCGGGTCCTGCACTTGGGGTGCAAGAACCCTGAGNGGTGTTTATGGTGGAGAAGAGGAGGCTGAGGGGAGAGCTCATTGCTCTCTGCAAGTGCCTGAGAGGAGGTTGTGGAGAGGAGGGAGCTGGGCTCTTCTGCCAAGGGCCAGGGGACAGGACGAGAGGGAATGGCCTCAAACTCCACCAGGGGAGGCTCAGGCCTGACATTAGGAAAAATTATTTCACAAAAAGGGTGATTGGTGAGTGTCAGAGGCTGCCCAGGGAGGGTGTTGAGTCCCCTTCCCTGGAGGGGTTTAATGGCCGGGTGGCCGAGGTGCTGAGGGACATGGGTTAGTGATTGATGGGAACGGTTGGACTCAGTGATCCGGTGGGTCTTTCCCAACCTGGTTGTTCTATGATTCTCTGAAATGACTTGCCTGGTCACTGAGCAAGTCTGTGGCAAGAATCCAGATCAGAGCCTGGATTTTCTGACTGTGTCACTCGCTCTAAACTAAACCTATTCTCATTTTCAGGGTTATATGCAAAACCTCCTTGTTTATTCATTTATTCACTTAGATTGTGCTCTGGCTTCAGCCCTTTGGGTACAAAGCAGGTCTGATTTATTGCTTCTTCAAGGAAAAAATGCTCTGCTGGCATTTGGGGTGGGGGCTCTGAGCTGAGTCAGTGCTGAGAAAAAGCTGAATTTCAGGTCTTTTGTTGGTTTCAAAGAATTCTTAGGGAATCACAGAATCATTATGGTTGGAAAAGACCTCCGAGATCATCTGGTCTGATCATCACTTCTTCCCGTAAGTGACAGTGAGAGCAAACACAAGGAAGTTGAGAAGAAAAGAAAGAGCAAGGGGATCTCCGGTGCTTCTCACCAAGTTGTGTCCAGGCTTGTTTGTGGTTTTCCCTCAGTGTTAACCTTGCTGTCCTGCGTAGCCAACCTCCTATTGCAGAGTCACACTCAGCACAGTCAGATTGGACTGAAATAGCTGTGACTTTGATTTGGTCTTCTACCCTCTTTCAACATAAAATCATTCCCCCTCACCCTCTCCCTGCGCTCCCTGATCCAGAGCCCCTCCCCAGCTTTCCTGGAGCCCCTTTCCACCCTGGAAGCTGCTCTAAGGTCTCCCCAGAGCCTTCTCTTCTCCAGGCTTAAGATGCTCTTCAGGTGAAGCTGTCACACCTGTAGATGTCTGAGGTGGTGAAGAGGAGAGGAGCTCACAGGACTGTGGAGGCAATTCAATTAGCAGCTGGAATACTCGTTAACTCAGTCTGGTTTAGCTGGTCAGGAGATGTAACTGACCTCCTGCTGCAGTGGGAAACTCTTTGCTCATAGTTGGAACTCACCAGGTCCTGCCAAGCCGAGCAGAAGAGTCCGTTTCTGATGAGCATTGAATCCTTCACTGGTGAAACATGGAGGGTTTGGTTCCTTGGAAAAAAACCCTGGATTTTGTGTATCCATCTAGATGAGGAGTTGGACCCCGATCGGGGAGGTCCTGTTGGTGGCGCTGACTTGACACGTATCATAACTGTTTGGCAACGCGTTTGCCCTTTGCCAAGTGTTATTTAGAGGTTTAATTTGTTTCATAGTTAATTCCAGTTATCATTGAGAATTCTTTTAATTCTCAGGGCGATGGCAGTTCAGCGCGGTGTTGCTGGAGAAAGCCTAGAGGGGAAAAGAAATAGAAATTAGATTCTGAAGCAGAGAATGAGAAGAGGCAAACCAAGCAGGTTTCCAATCTATATTTCGAACTCTCTTTCTGCTGGAGAGGGCCAACGGCCTCTTTCAGTGAGGTTGGGATCCCAGATGCTGGATCTGTGGCTTGATTTAAGACCTTTGTTTCCCTAGTAGTGAAAGCTTCCCTGTGCGCTTTGCTGCTCGAGCCTCCTGTGCGTCTGTTCTGCAAACTTGTTCTTTGCAGTTGTAGCTTTGCTGCTCCTGCTCTGTGCAAGAAAATGCTTGTGGGGCTTAAAGAAACAACCCCAAAGCCAGGGCAGTGTTAAAATAGGGTTTTGAGTGGGCTCATAAATGTGGTTTTTTTTCTTCTGCATACTTGAAGGATCTTGTCTTCAAGTGTGCTCTGCCCATAAGGATCATTGTGTGCTAGTCAAAAGCCAGAACCCTTGAAGTGATGAAATCCTGAGCTGTAGGAGCCTCAGATGGGTGGGCTTGCAGCGATGTTGAAGGAGACACAGGCTGAGTCAGAGTCTTCTCAGGATCATTCTCACAGAATGCAGAATCTGCAGGTTCTCACAAGCGTGCGGACACTCCCAACCCGAACCCATCAGTGAGCTCTGGGACAGAAACAACTTGTCACAGCGAAACTCCTTTCCAGTAAGAAAAATCACCAAAATCTTAAACCACCGAAATAGCGCTTATTTCCCACGCTAATGGCAAAAACAGGTTTTCCAGCTGCCTTCTCCTTCCCTGGTGAAGCGGCTGGTTTGTACGCCAGAGCAGGGGGATTTTGCACAGGGATTGTCTTACCGGGCAGCTCTGTTACATTAAAACCATGGAATTTCCTTTGGTTTGGTGACCAGCAAATAAGAAGCTTCACGGGGAGCGGGAAGGCGGAATGTGTGGTTGGAGCATCTTGCCAAACCTGCCTTTTTCCCTCGTGGTAGCCTCAACCTCACTTTCCAGCTGTCTCTGTGATTTAACTCCTCGTAGGGACGGAGCAGAGATCGATTGCCTTCCTGTAGTTTGAATGTTGACTTTCAGCTGAGAAAACATCCGATCTTGATGAAATCAAATTAAACCCTGCGCTTCACGAGCTTTTATCACAGCTGCTGAAGTTTCTACTGGTGGTTTCTTTCCTTGTGTGTTAGATTTTTGGGGAGTTGGCCTCAGCAAATGGGTGTGGGATTGGATTGAGCCAGCTGGAGCGTTGGTGTGGAGGTGCTGCGAGCGCCCTGTCTGGTGCTGCAGCCTTGCAGAGACCGATTAGCCGGGCGATCTCGGAATATAGCGCTCTGCTGCTTAAGCTTCAGCCCTATCAGACCTAATTAGGGAATTGGCCCAGCAGGTTGAGCGTATCCTGTGCTGTATCAAAAGAAATGTGACCAGAAGGTCGAGGGAGGAGGTTCTCCCTCTCTTCTCTGCTCTCGTGAGACCACACTTGGAGTATTGTCTCCAGTTCTGGAATCCCCAGCGTAAGAAGGAGACGGAACAGGTCCAGAGGAGGCCATGGACATGATCCAAAGGCTGGAGCACCTCTGGGATGAGGCCAGGCTGGGAGAGTTTGGGTTCTTCAGCCTGGAGAACCTCCTGGAGAACCTGAGACCGCTCCTTGAATCCTGTGTGCAGTTGTGGGCCCCTCAGCACAAGAAGGATGTTGAGGCTCCGGAGCGAGTCCAGAGGAGAGTGACAAGGCTGGTGAAGGGGCTGGAGAACAGGCCTGATGAGGAACGGCTGAGAGAGCTGGGGGTGTTTA
>WAAB01024685.1:64972-75547 GCA_013389865.1 Piaya cayana
ATGGCCTCAAGCTCCGCCAGGGGAGATTTAGGCTAGAGATTAGGAGGAAGTTTTTCATGGAAAGGGTCATTGGGCAGTGGAACAGGCTGCCCAGGGAGGTGGTTGATTCGCTTTCCCTGGAGGTGTTTAAGGGCCGGGTGGACGAGGTCCTTAGGGACATGGTTTAGTGTTTGATGGGAACGGTTGGACTCGATGATCCGATGGGTCTCTTCCAACCTGGTGATTCTATGATTCTATGAGAATCCCCATTGAGAAGCTTTCTGTGATGTGAGCAAAAGGAGTTTGTCCATGTTTCTTCTGTATTTAGTGGCTGAGTTTTGATGAAGGTAACTGAGAATGGGTTTGTTCCTGGGTTTGAGCTCCAGCTGTAAATCACGACTGAATCACTCTGTGAATCAGAGACGCTAAAGCCCGCTTGGAGCGTTTGTATCCCAAACTGGGGACAGCAGATGAGATGAAAGTAGCTGGCTAATAATTGGAGTACTGTGTATCCTAACCATAGTGAGCACGTGGCAGCCTAATGCCGGGGAGGCTTTTAGAGCTTTCCAGCCTCTGTGGGCAAGGGGCCAGGCTGGCGCTTTCAGCTGCTCCTGGCTGACAGCTGAGCAGCTCCGCGTTCAGCCCTCGGGGTGGCTTTTTGGGGAGAGGTGAGTTCACAGAAAACACCTGCAAAATCAACTCATGTCCCTGCTGGGGAGCAGAGGATTTGAGGACAATTTCTTGCATTCAGCCGTAGCTGGGAAGTTCCTTGTTGAGGTGCCCCAGGTGCAGAATAGAACCTGCACTGAGAGCATCGTTGTTTGAGTGCCAGGATTGTCCTTTTAGAAAGCACTTGGGAGACCTCAGAAATGAGCCTAATTAAAACTACTAGCAGAAAGCGTCAGACAGGGGGAATCCTCTGGCAAAGGGGAAATGGAAGGAACCTTATTGACCTCCTCTGTCTTCCATACCAAATCTGTGAAGGATTTAGCAGCCAAGTGTGTGGCTCTGTAACAGCCACAGAATTCGCAGATGCACGTCCCCGGGTGCTCACGCAGCAGTTTCTCAGTAGACCAGAGTATGTTAATGTGTCTCCCTTCCTCATTACCTCATTAATTTGCAAACTTCGGTTGCTTCCAGTGGGCCTTTCAATCATTAAAGTAAATTAGCGATGATTTGCAGTTAATCTTGTTACAGCACTTCAGTTTCTCGGTGTAGCTGCTTACGACTATTTGATTGAATAGCAACAATGCCAGGTTTAATCAAGAAATACACGTCAAGAGCTTTATCTTCAGCATGTGTGGTATCTGAAATTGGTTTATAGTCAGCCTTTGAAAGAAGATGGGTTGTTTGTTTTTAAAATATGCTTCTGTTTCGGAAGGAGGGTGAACAGGAGAGGATGGTTGAAAACCTGGGAAGGTCCATGGATGACAACCACGAGGGTTAATAAATAGCAGCGTGCGAGCTGCAGGTGTTTGAGAAAACAAAAAATACAATGTTTGTGTGCGTGAACACTACGGCAGATGATCAGAATATTGCCAGAGCTGTGAAATGACGCAGATGTTCGCCTCGTAGTGAGGACAGATGCTCTTGGCAGCCAGTTAGACTCTTGTCTTGCACCTCACAGAACTCAAAATACCTTTAGGTATAGCTCAGCACGGCCGGTCTCTCCCCGTTGCTGTGTCGGTGCCTGCTGGGCTGCCCAGGCTTTCATTATTCAGGCTTCGGAAGGTCAGAAGTGCTCAGTGTCTCGTGTTCCCTTGCAGGGTTCTGCAGGGGAGAACAGCTTGTCTTCCCACTCCGCTCTCCTGGACGACAGCAATGGTAAGCGCGCGGTCTCTGCTTCAGCTGCGGTAAAATACGCGGCTGAGGACAAGCACTCTGCCCAGTCAGGTGTAGGATCCTGAAATCGGTCCTGTCAAATGATGAATCTGACCCTATAAAAACCTGTCTGCTACTAAAAATGTGTCCTGGGCCTAACTCATAGCTCGTAAGAACTTCTTCCATGTTTAGAAGTTCTTTTCCAGCTATAATTCTAAGACGTCTGTAACTCTTGTTTGCTCTTATTGAAGGCTTTTAAGTGTAGCTTCCTCACCATTTGGACTTAAACTTATAGCTCTGGCAGCTGCCATACTCATCAGGAGGCTGAGGAGGTCCTTGTTAGCACCTTTGCAGAAATAAAGAACAGTTCCTGGAAGTTAGATTATATGTCGGATGCTCGGGTATTAATTTCCATTACGTATCAACTTATCTGTCCTGGTAAATGGGAAAAGTAGGATGATCGTGTTTAAATATTGAGGTCTAAAGGTTTAATAGCAGATGCTCAGCAAAAAAAAAAAAAGTGGTAGCCCTCAGCTGGCAGAGTTGCTGTTCAGTCTTGTAAGCGCGAGTTTCCATGGTTTTAAAGTAATTGTGGTTGTGTTTTCTTCTTCCTCTGCCCCCTCAGTTGGACAAAATCTGGAGAATGAGACAGAAGTTCAGAAACCAGGCGGCGCGAAGCAGCAAAACTTTGGCTCTAAACCAAGTGGGCAGCCAGAGGCACCTCTGCCAAAAGCAGTGAAGGTAGGGCAGGTATTTCTTCTCACCAGTGACTGTTAAACCCAACTGACTTCTCTGTTTAATATTGAAAAGCCTTGATGCAACCTGTGGGGTCGCAAGGGTCTGGCGGTAGCTGTGTCCGTATCTGACCTGTCTTCATCAGGCTGTGCTCACGAGGGAACTGTAATTCCATTGGGAAGCATGTGAAAACTGCTCGGTTATCGAAGATGAGTTAGTGGCTTGCTGGGAGCTGCCCTGTCCCAGCAGCCCGGCCCTGTGGCAGAGGCTGTTTCTCTGCCGTGTTGGAAAAGGGGCTTGAGCAAGGGATGGTTTTGGGGCTTGTCTGTGGCTCTTGTCAGCGCGCCTGGAGGCTGGTACTGTGCTCCTTCTACTCGAAGCATTTAGGAGGGGGGTGTCTTGGCTTTCCGGCCTCCTCTTCCAGCTGTTCCCAAGGTGACCGCAGTCAGCGGCAACCGTACAGTAAGGACTGCGCAGCGCTGACTCCACAAAGTCCGAATCTGACGTTGTGATTAACCAAGCCCTTAACGTCCCATTTTCCTTAGTGGGAGCGCAGCAGATGGAGAACTCCTTGGAGAGAAGCGTATTTGCTAATCTTATTAGACGCACAAAGGGCAGCGCTGAACATTTGGATCACGCTGTACTTTCTCGTCACGTGTGCTGTCTGGACTTAGGGTGCCTGTTCCCTGGGCTGCCCCAGGCTTCCTGGCTCGCTCCCGAGGAAACAACTGGGCTCTTGTTGTTTTCCCCGGCTTGGAGAGGAGCAGCACAGGCCTCGCTAAGGCCGGCGAGATGTAGCTTCCCGGTGTGTTGAGTTTAAATGTCAGTAGGTGAAATTAGAGCCGTGTGTAACGTCTGGGTATCTCAGCCCATTACAGCACGCAAGCTACAGGCAGGCTGCGTGTCCTGGTGTTCTCTGCTCTCTTTTTATATTATTAGAACCACTTTAGTCCTCTACTTTGTTGCTGCTTTAGATGCTGCACTGCCCAGGTAGAAACCCAGATACTGTTTATTCATGCGAGGTTCCTATTTGTCTCTTCCAGCTTCTGTTTTCTGCTCTTGGTTCCTAACCTCTACTCCTGCCTTCCGCTTCCCTCCTAATGTGAACTCAACTCTCAGCTTTCTCTCAAGCTTGTTCCACCTCTTGGGCCTCACCTTCCTCCTGTAGCTCCTCTTTGTAGTGTGCCTGGAAAGAAGTTTGTCTCTTCACACCCCAAAGCGTCTCTCCATCAGACATTAGGGCTCCTTGGTGTACAAGTAAGTTCCTCCTCATGGATGGGGATACGCATTGCGGAGAGCATGTCCCAGCACCCTAACGTCACCTCACAGAACTCGGCTGTTGGGGAGAGTTACTTTTGGATGGGCGAGCAAACTGTTGTTGCCTTTGCTTCCTCTGGAAAGCGAGGATGGGGAGATTTTTTTCTTGGAATTGGTAAAATCTCCTGGTTTGAGATTTCATTTAGCGACTCAGCGTTGGGGATCCGTGTGCAGTTTTAGCAGCTCGAGAGCTTTCAATCCAGAAGGAACTCGCCTGGGTCGAGCTGTCACCATAATTAGAACTTTCATTTACTGTAACCTCAAGCGATGTCTTAATTAAATTGAAATATCTATAAACGGGAATCGAGCTGGCAGCAAACGTGGTTGTGACCAGGCGGCTTCAGCTGGCTCTGTCTTCCAGAGTCCGTCCCCAACGTAGAGTAACTTTCCTCGCTAACCATTGTTTCTGGCCTGTTATAAATAAATTGCTGTAATTGTGTTTTCCTGTGACCTTCCTGTTTTTCCTTCAGCCATCAAATTTTTCTGTAAAGCTCTTTACTAACCACGCAGCAGGTAATTTGTTGTCCAAGAGCAGCTACGGTACCGACGTGGCTGTGCAGACCCTCAGTTTGGAGCCTTGGCCCTCTCTGACCCTGCTGCCCCGGTGCCTCTGGTCCTTGCACAGCCCGAGAGTGCCAGTTTTTCAACTGCAAAGCATTTAATTTCACCTTTCAAGTGTTTTAACTATTGTCCAAGCTTAATTGATTCCAAGAAGCGAATGGCATCCAGTGACCTTTTTTCCTGGACGAGGTACTCGCTTCCTTGATGCTGTCAGAAACAAAACACGAAGCCGCTGCCAATGCCGGCCCGTGGTGGCACTTGGCTCCTTTGTGCTTCAGTTTAACCTTACGCTAAACTCTCAGGAAATTCTCTTAGTGAGTAGGTAAACAATTTTAGCTGTTTACCCTCAGAGCTCTGCCCTTTTTAAATCTCGAGGGCTGCGTGAAAACTGAGCATAGTTCCTTTGCGACAGAACTGGAACATCTCTCAAATGAAATCCGTGCTGAGTCTTGTTTCCTCCCCTCTAAGAGAGGCTTTTAGCCAAAGCAGATGATTTCAAACCTTGACATTGAGGTTCTGCTCCTTCCCCCTCCCACCCTCTACCTTTGATTTCGAGGTTAGTTAAGCTCTTTTTTTTCTGTGCTGCTTATATAATTGTGGTGCTGACTGCAATCTACCTGAATTCTTTTCCATTTTCCTACGGAGGGAAACTGAGGTTGCAGAAGTAGATCAGGCAGCGTTTGGGAACTGGCTCGAAGCTCTAAATGAGTTCCAGTATTTCATTGTTCCTTCTCAGCCGTTGCTCAACTTGTGGTGCTTCAGCTGTGGAATTCGCTGGGGCTAAATCGTGGCTCGTTGTCAAGCTGCAACAGTCCTCTGGGCCTGCTGTAGCCTCTCCCTTGCTCGCTGCCCCCCAGACCCCATTCTAACGTGATGAGCACTGAGTTGCAGAAATAGAATAGCTGTAATTTCTCTGCGCGTTCTGGAAGCTGCGCGGGAGCCCAAGCCAAGTCCCCTTTCGGCTGATTCATTTTGCAGTTCAACTCGCTTTCTCTCCTCCCCGCAGAAGTTTCAGCTGCCGATGAAGGAGACCTGCGTGGGGTGTCAGAAGACCGTGTACCCCATGGAAAGGCTCTTTGCCAACCAGCAGGTGTTTCACATCAGCTGTTTCCGCTGCTCCTATTGCAACAGCAAACTCAGGTAAAGGGGCTGCGCTCTTTGGCTGCTGTCTAGGAATCATAGAATCATAGAATCACCAGGCTGGAAGAGACCCATCAGATCATCACGTCCAACCATTCCTATCAAACACTAAACCAACTCCTTCAGCAACTTCAGGGGACTCAACCCCCTCCCTGTTCCAGTAGGAAATGCAGCAGTCACAGTAAGATAAGATGTTTGGGGCTTAGCTGAGCTGCAGGCAAGCGTAACCCAGCAAACTGGGGAGGAGCAGTAACACAGAGTTCTGCTAGTGGCTTTTGTACTTGATGCAGTCTGGTTTTAAACTCTTAATGCGGTTTTATCGTAGAATAGAATCATAGAATCACCAGGTTGGAAGAGACCCACTGGATCATGGAGTCCAACCGTTCCCATCAATCACTAACCCATGTCGCTCAGCACCTCGTCCACCCGGCCCTTAAACCCCTCCAGGGAAGGTGAATCAACCCCCTCCCTGGGCAGCCTCCGACACTGACCAATGACCCTTTCTGGGAAATATTTTTTCCTTATGTCCATCCTGACCCTCCCCTGGTGGAGCTTGAGGCCATTCCCTCTCGTCCTGTCCCCTGGCCCTTGGCAGAAGAGCCCAGCTCCCTCCTCTCCACAACCTCCTCTCAGGCACTTGCAGAGAGCAATGAGGGGATGAGTATAATCTTCAACTTTGTAGAGGGTGTCTGACGTTTGAAGAGTGAACCGGGCAGAGTGAGTTGTCAGCTTGTCTTTTCAAAGCATTTCAGAAGACTGAAATCGGGTCTGTTTAGTAAGATTACTAAAATCTACACCCGCCGTGGTGGCTCAGATGCAGGATGCTAACGTTTGATTTTGTATTTCCCTGAACAGTCTTGGGACGTACGCATCTCTGCGAGGAAATATTTATTGCAAGCCTCACTTCAATCAGCTTTTTAAATCTAAAGGCAATTACGATGAAGGCTTTGGACACAAGCAGCACAAGGAATTATGGGCAGGCAAAGCTGAATGTGAGGAATCCCCAGAGAAAACCGCCCACGGTGTAAACGCGGCAGAAGGTCCCCAGAGCCCGGGAGTAGAGGATGCTCCGATTGCAAAAGTAGGAGTTCTGGCAGCAAGTATGGAAGCGAAGGCCTCGGCTTTGCCTGAAAGAGAAGAGAGACCAGCAGAAACAAAGAAGCTCAGGATTGCCTGGCCGCCTCCATCTGACCAAAGTACTCAAGGAAGTGCCTTGGATGAGGGCATCAAGGTATTGAAACCCAAATGGCCTCCGGAGGAAGAGACTTCCAAGCCGGATCTGCTGGAGGATGTGGATCTGGATCTCAAAAAGCTACGAAGATCTTCCTCGCTGAAGGAAAGAAGTCGCCCCTTTACAGTAGCGGCCTCATTTAGAACAATATCTGTTAAAGGCCACAAAGCAGAGAATTCATCTTCTCCTTCGAAGGCAGAGAGAGACGCGTCGAAAAGAAGTGAAGAACCGGAGAGGGAGGTTGTGGTAGACAAAAAGCAAAAGGAAAAGAAGCCTGAGAATAGGAACATCCAAAGTGCTGAAGAGAAGAACGTAGAGGAAGAACAGGAATCCTCTGGTAGCAAAACAGTAGAGCACAACTTTGTGGAAAACGGCCAAGTAAACACAGAGACAGATGAGGAAGGACACGCTGTGGAAGAGCAGGAGATGCCAAACGAAGAATTTCTTGAACCAAATTCTCCGAAACGTTCCAGCGTAGCCGATGTTGTGACTGCTAAGGAGTTGTCTCCTAACCAGAATCGCAAATCCCAGGACGTTGGTTTCTGGGAGGGTGAAGACATGGAAGATCTGTCCGTGGAAGAACAGATCAAACGGAATCGTTACTATGAAGACGATGATGAAGAATAAATCGGCCTTTTACTAGAAAACTCGCTGCAAGGTGCTCGGCCTTTTTGAATTGGTGTTTTTAGCTTTAACAACCATCTGTCCTCCGTGAAAGTGATGCTATACTGCACGTTGGCTGTAAGGGAACCCAGCGAATTATCTCAACTGGAACCGCACTCTGGACGCCTGCAAAGAGCCTATTTAGGTGAATGGGAAGGAGTGGGATGGCTTCAACCTCTGTCCGCAGTGCGAGAGCAGAGCCGCTCTCTGCTCCTGCTGTCGTATCCTTTTTGAGCTTCGATATGTGCTTCACTAATCATTTCTGCGATCCCGCTGCGCTCCTGGCAGCGGTGCGGAACAGCCTTCCCGTGAAACGCTACTTGACCACTACAAATGCTCCTGCAGCGCTTTAGGGACCAATATCAAAGGGACTTTCTGGCCTGCTTTAAAAAATGGTGACTTTAATGCACTTTAATACACGTAAAGGGCACAACTGGGATTTCTTGTAATGATGAAAACATTTATGTGCTTAGTATCCAACAACTGTGGCATCTTAAACCGAGTGCAATGTGATTTTTTTTTTTTCTTTCTCAGAACTGCCAGTGATCAATTCAAAACTCCCTCCTCTCTTTTGTGCACCCGGAGCTGTGTGCCTGTAGCTGGAGCAGAGGTATTTTAGCGCTCACCCAGGGGCTGTGCTGACTGAGAGATCTCTGGGAGGACGAGTCAAAGGTTTCGCAGTAGCCTGCAGGGCATTACTTTTACATTCCAAATGCATTTGAAGTGGGGGGTTGTTTTGTTTTTTTCATTTTTTGTTTTTTACTTGGAGTTCATCATTCTTTTTAAACTGCAAACAACATTTTTAAGGCCCTTTGACAACTTTGAAATCCTGCTTGTACCGAGCTGCCATGAATCTTTTCATTTATGGCTCTGAAATTACGCTGCATTGCAAAAAAAAAATATCTGGAATAAAACCACGTGAACAGTGAAACTTTTTGATTTCTCGCATTGAAGCTTCGTACCTTTTTTTAAACTTGACTTCATCTATTTTGCAAATAATGCAATCTTGAACGGGGGAGGAGGATGCCCTTTTTTATTAGCTTGTTATTTGTTCCATGTTCCCATGAGAATTAGCTCCTAAGTGTACTTGAGGTGTAAAATAATCTGCTTTCTTAACATTCCTACTAACTACAAAACCTTCAATAAAGTTTGGACGTTTGCATTAAAGTTTATCCGAAGCCTGGATTTGTACTTATTTCGCAAAGAGGCAGCAGCATTTTAAAAAGACCAGGGGGGAAAAAAAAAATAGGTGAAATAACTTGAAGCTTGAAGCTGGGATCCCCACTAGGTGCCACTGTGTGCCTGCTGGATCCCTGGCTCCCTCTTGCAAGGAAAAACACAGTAAAAGAAATCAGGAACTGCTGCTATTTTCATAGAATCGTAAAATGGGTTGGGTTGGGTTGGAAAGGATCTCAAAGCCCATCCAGTTCTAACCCTCTGCCATGGGCAGGGACACCTCCCGCTGCATCAGGGGGCTCCAAGCCCCATCCAACCTGGCCTTGAACTTCTCCAGGGATGGGATCTGGGGGTTGTTTTTGATAGCAAGTTAGAATCATGGAACCGTGAGGTGATTTGGGTTGGAAGGGNTAATTAAAAGGACTGACTGTAAATCCAGCGGGATTCAATTTGTACGTGGGATTTTGAGCCTTGGGAAGCAGATGCAGGTGCCTGTTGCTGCCAGGGGCTCTGGGTGCTGTGGGAGGTCAATGCACCAGCACCGCAGAGCCAGACACCCCAGGAGGGGAAGGGAGGTCTTACCCCCTCTCTGTCCCGACCAAACCCAGCCCAGGCTTACGGGAATATACCCATGATACAAATCACTTTATCATAGAATCATAGAACAACCAGGTTGGAAGGGACCCACGGGATCATCAAGTCCAACCATCCCCATCAATCACTAACCCATGTCCCTCAGCACCTCATCCACCTGGCCCTTAAACCCCTCCAGGGAAGGCGAATCAACCCCCTCCCTGGGCAGCCTCTGACACTGACCAATGATTCTTTCTGTTAAATATTTTTTCCTAATGTCCATCCTGACCCTCCCCTGGTGGAGCTTGAGGCCATTCCCTCTCGTCCTATCCCCTGGCCCTTGGGAGAAGAGCCCAGCTCCCTCCTCTCCACAACCTCCTCTCAGGCACTTGCAGAGAGCAATGAGCTCTCCCCTCAGCCTCCTCTTCTCCAGGCTAAAGCCTTCAGTTGGCTTGAGCTTTCCTGCCTTTTAAGTCAGACATGGCACTGTGACAGCAGCATCCCAGCACTGAGAAGGGTTCCAGGAAAGCTAGGAAGGAGCCCTTTATCAGAGATTTCAGGGATACGATGAGGGGAAGGGTTTGAAGCTGAAAGAGGGGAGCTTGATATGAGATCTTAGGAAGAAATGTTTTGCTGTGAAGGTGGGGAGGCCCAGGCTGCCCAGAGCAGGGGTGGCTGCCCCATCCCTGGAGGGGTTCAAGGCCAGGTTGGATGGGGCTTGGAGCCCCTGATGCAGCGGGAGGTGTCCCTGCCCAGGGCAGGGGAGTTGGAACTCTACAGGCTTTGAGATCCCTTCCAACTCAAACCATTCTATGAAAAAAAAAAACCAACCCAACAAAACATGAGCAGGTCTTGAACTCACCTGTCTTTGCAGCTATTCTTTATCATAGTATTTGAGTGCTTAATGGGCCATTTAATTTGCTCTCCGCTGGCCAGATGCCAAAAGGGCTGTTATGGGAAAGACAGATCAGCGGCTGCAGCGTACGAGGAAGCTGAGGCCAAAGCACCTTTAGGGTTTGAGAACCTTTCTTGAGGAGCTTCCAGAAAGGCCAGGCTGGTGCTTGGTAACCCTGGTCCCAAGGCTTCCAGACTGGAACGCAAATTTCTGGGAATGTTTGAAAAAGCTATAGGGTCTCTCTGAAATGTTGCCAAGCAGTGAAACTCTTGCTGGTTTGTGCTTAAATGTTAAACTGTGTTGCTATTTGTAAAACTGATCATAGAATTCCAGTATGGTGGGGGTTGGAAGGTACCTCTGGAACTCGCTTGGTCCGTCCTTACTAAAGCAGGGTCGTCTCCAGCAGATTGCACAGGAATATGGCCAGTTGGGCTTGAATATAGGGCACAACAACTCTGAGCAGCTCCAGCCTAGGAGAAGTCTG